>JARHVA010000437.1:0-2500 GCA_037957365.1 Torreya grandis
TTGGTTTGTATAAAATCATTAGAATGCTTAAATATAAAGTATTTGTTGTATTTATGAGTTTAAATACAAAACATAATTATATGTTATGGACTAACTATTTTTATATGTCAAATATGAATAATTTATTATCTAGAGCTATAATATTATGTCATGGAGAAATAATATTATAGTTTTCGTAGTGGATAAAGTAACTCGTGGTCTAAAAATTCATTAACCAAATGGTGTTTTATATTGAGGATTATTCTAATATTCAATTTATTATTTTTAATAAACTATATGATTGGATTCTATTCACTTCATTTGAAAAACTAAATGAATGTTTGTGATATTTCTATATGTAGCATAATTTTGATTATTCAAAGTGAAATATGATGAATGAATTTATTGGTTTTTGTATTTTTATTTATTTATTTATTTAATCTCATATTTATGAACCAAATTAATTAATGGATAGATTCCAGTGGATTTATTAACACTATCAATGTAAGATAAGGTGTAATATGATCAAGTGGTGTGTATAAATTTCACTAATCCTTGAGATCATTTTTCTTGAGAACATTCACCAAAGTAATGTTTGATAAACATTGTCATCTCATATGTTAATATAATTTTCATATTTGTGTGATATCATCTTAAAATGGATTTTTTTATGGTACACATTATGTATTATATATCTTCGACACACAGGTTCTAGTTTTTTACTCTAAATTCCCATACCTTCATTATCTACCCATACATGAAGGGAAGGTCATCCCCTCATTTGTGAGATAGTGAGAGGGATATATAGTCTATGGTTAGCGTGGAAAAGTGCTCAGATGTTGCTCTCCCTCCCAATTGGAGTACTATACTTGAGACTACACTTAAAATTACATATTGATACATGATTCATGTAGACTATAATCAAAGTATCTTTGTATCATGTTTTATCATTTCATATATTTTATGTATCTTTGAAAATTTTAATATTTGTAAATTGTAATTATACAATAGAGGCTGTAATATTGTATCAATTGTGATTAAATTTGTACTATTTCATTTATGATGAGATGTAGTATTTATGGTTATTCAATATTCTTCATGATTTCTATATCTGTTCATGGTGATACTTAACTAAGTGTATTATTTATAACCTTGGTGTTCAACTAAATTAATAAAATTAGTTAAAGACTTTAATTAGGATTTCATGTAGTGAAATCTATATGTTAAATATGTCTAACTAAATTTAAAAAAATATTGCAATATTTTGATCAATTGAGTGGGATTGTTACATTTAAATTAAAAATTGGGAAAACCATAACCAACACTTTGACACATTTTTACAACTTATTATAGGCCACCAACTCCATGTGAAAATATTCAAATGTTAATTTAGTCATAAATAGGTGGAGTATCTAGGCCATAATGTCTTAGTATCTATAATTCAAGCTAACCCATAAAAACTTGATGCCCTAAAAATTTGGTCTAAATGAAAGATACTCAAAAGGCTTCATTATTTTATTTACCTCACTTGATAGTACCACAAATTTTTCATAGGCCATGGAAAATTTGTTAATTCATTTACCACCATGCTAAATAAATACTCTTTTTTTGGGTTCAATATAGCTAAACAAGATTTTGGGGTACTCATGTAATATGTGTACTACATTTATTTTAGACATGCTGGATTTATCAAAGACATTTTTAATTGAATGTAAAACATGTTGAAATGATAATGGTGTTTTCCTCATGAAAGAAGGGTGCCCTTTTACCTTAAAAATCAAATATTTCAGTGTGCTAAATTTTCTCCATTCAACATATGATAAATAAATGATATTATCTTCCATGTTGTTATTAAGTGGTGACCATATGTAGTAGGTTAAAAATTTTAAATCAAAATTGATCATCTACTCCTAAAATACTTCTTGGAGGAATGGGTATCATATCTAGTTGAATAAAAGCATATTTATAAATTAATTTTTTATGATTACGATATCACTTATAATAAAGGTAATGGAAATCTAGTCCTTAATACACTATCTTGTTAGTATAAATTAAAAACATATATCCTTGACTTATAAATCCTTATTTAAAAATTAATCCATAACATATAGAAAGAGTAGTAATAAGGTAGTCACATGTATATAATAAACTAAAAATTATCATATACCAAGTTTCCAAACTTAATTATACTTTTGATAACCACTACTTATAATACAAAGGCTACATTATATTCATTTCTCAATCCAAGTTATTTTGGACATAAGTCATGAAATAATATTTTGACGAATTACATGCCTCATCTTCTAAAAGTCTTTCATTTTTTAAAAAAACCCTATGGAATAATTCATAATAATTTATTTTGAATAGGCCATATAAGATATTAATAGGCTTTATAAGGAATGTGAAATATGTCAGTGTCACAAGGGGGTAATAATGATAGTTCCTAGCTTACTCCAATCCCTACCTAGTCTGTAACACATTTCGATAGACATCTACATGGATCTTAAATATTTTTTATTAA
>JARHVA010000437.1:15000-45000 GCA_037957365.1 Torreya grandis
CAAAATTTAATTATTCAGGAGTAGGAAGGGAAAATAAAATTTAGATAATTTCATCTAAAGGGGACAAAGAAGATATATCTAGGACATGTATAGAAGTAGTATAAAATATTTGTATAGATTATATACCAAAACTAGCAACCATAAGATGCAATAAAAAAATTAGAGATGGTCTAGTTATTATGATATTATAAATATGTATTCTTAAAAAAAAATTACAAGTCAAGGGTATAAACCTTTAATTGGGAGAGAAACACATAGAACTAAAAGAGTGTGTAAGGCCTATCAATAATCACCCATATAAAATAGATCCCAATATGAATCTCAATGTTAGGGTGATGCAAAAAAACTAGGCCAACTTGAAAAGGCCATAACTTTTGACTCATAACTCCATTTTATCTCTTCCGTGCACTAAAACAACTGTATTGAAAATGTTTTTTCCACTCTAGGTGGTTTTAATGGCCTAACCATGTCTTTAATTTTTTTAAAGGTCATGTTGGATCATCTGAGGGTCCAAAATTATGATCTAATGATTTTTTTGGGTTTTTCTATTTTTAGAAAGTGTATATTTTTAGAATTAGAAGTCTAATTCGATTGAATTTCATCCGATATTCTAACTATAGTGTCTAGGATATTGTAGGTGATTTTTGGGCTATTTTAGGTGTTTTTACAAATAGGTATTTTTTTAGATTTAGTTTTTTTTTTCAAATTTTACATGTAAACTCTAATTTTTGAGTTGAGGCTTATTTATGCATGGTTTTAGTTTATAATTATTTAAAGAAATCAATAAGAATCAATTTTTGAGTATTATTTCAAGACCTTGGCCTATTGGTCATTTTATTATTCTTGTTAGTTTTTATGTTCATTATCTGGTATTAGAGTAAGTTTGAATCTTAGAGGAGAGAAGAATGGTGAGAGGATGAGGAGGTATGGCACATATGAACAAGACTATAGAAAAAATATAGAGGCAAATTCAATAATTAATAGAGGTTATCACCAATCAATAGAGAAGAGAAGGTGGTGATGAGGAAGACATAGATCATGATGAAGAAGTTCAGCAAGAATAAGAACAACAAGAGTAGACACCGTCAGTGGAAGAGAGAATGGTTCAAGCTTTAGAAGGAAGGAATCAAGGAATCAAGGTTGATGTTATAGATTATGGAGGTAGTTTAAAACCAGAGGAGTTGATAGATTATATTAATATCATGGAGAAATTCTTCAAGTTGAAGACCATGAGAGAAGACAAGGTAAAATGTGCATGCACAAAATTGAAAGGTCATGCAATGATTAGGTGGGATCACCTACAGAAAGAGTGACAAAATAAAGCTAAAGAGAAGATTCATATGTGGAAAAAGATGGAGAATAAGTTGAGGGAGAATTTTTTTCTTGTGGATTAAGCATAAACCCTATACAAAAAAATTTAGAATTTAAAGAAAAACGATCACAGTATACAAGAGTATACCGATCAATTTTACAAGCTTTCCATATGAGTTGATCATGATGAAATAGAAGAGCATATGGATAAAAGGTATGTAAATGGTTTTAAATTTTCTATTCAAGATGAATTAAGCATGCATAGAATACTTAACATGGAGAAGGATTATCAATTAGCTTTGAAGGTAGAAGAAAAACAATATAAGAAAAATTTTAGAAGGACATCTACTGGTCCAAGGAGAGGCAAATCCCCTAAAATAAGGGGACAAGGTGGGATTAATACCACAAGAGGTGAATTTAATTCCAATAAAGGTGAATCGTCATGTGGTTTAGAAATTCAAGATGATAATAGGTAAGAGTTTCAATACCAACAAAGAGGAAAAGGATTTCAGAGAGGACAAGGTTATGATGGTGCTCATGGATGGTTTCCAAATCAACATAGATCTTATGTCTATTATAAGTGTGAAGAGGAAGGGAATAGATAATTTGAGTGTCCAAACTATCAAGATCAAGAAAGGAGGAAAGAAGATCACCTAAGAGTAAATCTAGTTGAGGTTGAAATAGAAGAGCAAAATAATTAAGTTGCATCATCTAATTTTAGAGATAATCTCATGATGAGAAGAACCATGATCAATCAAAGGAAGGATCAAGCATAGAATAAATAAGGTAGTGATGCATAGTTGTGATTAAATATTTTTTGAACAAGATATACTTTGGGTGGAAAGGTATGTAAAGTAAATATAGATGGTGGTAGTTGTGAAAATACGGTTTCTAAAGAAATGATTGAGAAACTAAATATACAATGTGAAAATCATCCTTACCCTTATTGGATTTCATGATTTAAGAAAGGGAATGAAGTTACAATAGATAAAAGGTTCTTAATAATTTTTTCTATAGGAAAGTCTTATAGTGATGAAATATGGTATGATGTTATTCTTATAGATGCATATCATGTGTTATTGGGGAGACCATGGAAATTTGATAGGAAATTAGTTCATGATGGAGCAAAGAGGACATACACTTTTTGGAAAGGTGGTACAAAAGTAGTTTTGTTACCTTTTAAAGTGGAAGAGAATATAAAAAACATGCTTTGTACTAAAGAATTTATCCAAGATATGAAGGTAGCAGGTTGTTGTTATGCACTAGTAGCAAAGAATAAAGAAACAAAAAAGGTGCTAATAGAAATAAAAGAAGCAAGAGTGGTGAAAGAATATGCAGTTGTTATGCCTGATGAGTTACTAGATGGTTTACAACCAAATAAAGATATTCCACATCACATTGATTTGATTATAGGATAAGGTCTACCCAATCAAATAGCTTATAGTATGAATCTAATAAAACATGCATAATTAAATAAACAAGTTACTGAATTGCTATGGAAGAAAGTGATAAGGGAGAGTATGAGTCCATATGCAACACCAACATTTCTAACTCAAAATAAATGTGGAGGATGGAGAATGTGTGTGGATAGTAAATCAATTAATAAAATTACAATAAAGTATAAGTTTTCTATAACTCATTTAGATGATATGATGGATGTGATTGCATGAGCAAAATATTTTACCAAGATTAATCTAAGGAGTGGCTATTATTAGATTTGAATTCATGAAGGAGATGAGTGGAAAAATTCATTCAAGACTAGGGATGGTTTATATGAGTGGATGGTGATGCCATTCAGATTATCTAATGTACCTAGCACATTTATGAGAGTGATTAATATAGTGTTATGAGAATACATTGTTAAGTTTATGGTTGTTTGTTTTGATGATATCCTAATATTCAGTAAGACTAAAGAAGAACACTTACAACATTTTATAATGGTAATGGACTTGTTAAGAAAGGAGAAGTTTTATGCAAATTTGAAGAAGTGCAGGTTTATGCAGAATAGTTTTGTATTTTTGGGATTTGTAGTTTCAATAGATGGTGTGAAAATGGATGAAGAAAATATAAAAGCAATTTTTGAGTGGCCTATTCAAAGAATAATTATAGAGGTAAGAAGTTTCCATGGTTTGGCAACTTTTTACAAAAAAAATATTTTAAATTTTAGTAGTATCATGGCACCAATAATAGATTGCATGAGAGGGAAAGAATTTGCATGGACTAGAGAAGCCAAAAAAAGTTTTGAAATTTTGAAGAACATTACAAAAATACCAATTTTAGCATTACCAAATTTTTAAAAAGTAGTTGAGGTTGATTGTGATGCTTCATTTGTGGAAATTGGTGTTGTGATGAGTCAAGAAGGAAAGCCAATAGCATATTTTAGTGAGAAATTTAATGAGGTAAGGATAAAGTATTCTACTTATGATGTTGAGATTTACACAATTGTACAAGTTTTAAGACATTGGAGGCATTATCTGGTGCCTAAGGAGCTTATACTATTTAAATATCACGAGTCTTTGATATATGTGAATAAACAAAAGAAGTTGAATAGTAGGCATAGAAAGTGGGTTTATTTCTTGCAGGGATATACTTTTGTGTTGAATCATAAATCAAGAAAACAAAATAAGGTAGTTGATGCATTGAGTAGGATGGTAGCATTATTAACTACTATGGTGAGTGAAGTAGTTGGATTTGAAGCTATTAAAGAATTATATGATATTGATATATATTTTAGCTAGGTAGTTGAGTAGTGCACGAATCCATTAACATGTGGGACAAATGTTATTCATGATGAGAATATTGTACAATAAGGTTATCTCTTGAAGGGGTAATAATTATGCATTCTAGTTGGGTCTCTACGAGACAATATAATAAGACAATTATATAGTGGTGGTTTGGATAGACATTTTGGTAAGAGGAAGACAATAGATTTGGTGGAGAAAAAATATTTTTGGCCAAAGATGAAGAGAGATGTGGTAAGGTATGTTTCAAGATGAAAAATATGTCAATTGGATATATGACATGCATAAAATACTAGACGTTACATGCCATTACCAGTTCCTAGAGGGCCACATATAAATTTGAGTATGGATTTTTTGTTGATATTACCAAACACATAGAGAGGTAAAGATTAAATTTTTATTTTTGTAGATAGATTTTATAAAAAGGTTCATTTAATTTCATGTAATAAAACCAAAGATGCCACTAGAGTTGAATTATTTTTTATGGATATTGTGAGAATGCACGGTGTTCCAAGAACTATTACTTTTGATAGGAACAAAAAAATTATAAGTCATTTATAGAGAGCTTTGTGGAAGAAGATGGTAAATAAGATAAAATTTAGTAGTACATATCACCCAAAAACAAATGGATAGATAGAAGTTATGAATAGGAACCTGGGAAATTTATTGAGATGCATAGTGGGAGAGAAGCCAAAGGAATGGGACTTAACTTTACCACAAGCTAAGTTTTCATACAATATTTCACTGAATAGATAAATATGAAAGTCACCTTTTAAAATTATTTATGGGATAAGTCTTATGGGTATTTTATATTTTTTACAATTTCCAATTGTGGATCAAATTAGTGATGATAAAGAAGTGTTTGCAGAGCATATACAACAGTGGCAAGGAGTAAGAAGAAAGTTATAGGAAAATAATGATAAATATAAAGCAACAAAAATTGTTAGAATAATATCTAAGGTATTTGAAGAAGGAGAGTTGGTAATGGTTTACTTGAAAATAGAGAGATTTCCAAAAGGCACATAAAATAAATTGAAGTAAAAAAAAATTAGACCACGTAGAAATGTAAAAAAAGTCAATGATAATGCCTGTGAGGTAAGTTTATGATAGAATTTTGATATATCTCCAATATTTAATGTTTCATATTTATATGAATTCCATGGAGAAGATGGTGAAGATGATGAAGATTAATAACTAAATTGGGGTAATAGGTTCCAAAGAAGAAAGAAAAAATAGTGCAGGTTTTAGATATGAGGACAATAAGCACAAGGCAAGGGAAATATAATAGGTATTTGGTGCAGTGGGAAGGATTGTAGCGAGAAGACAACACTAATATTATATAATGGGAGTTGAAGAAGATTGACAAAGACAAATGGAAGCGGTACAATCAGGGCAACTCACAGGAGCCGAGTTGTTTTCAACCAGAGGAGAATGATGCAAAAAAATAGGCCAACTTCTGGAGGCCATTAATTTTGACTTATAGCTTTGTTTGAGCTTTTTCACATGCCAAAATGACATTATATAAAAGGTTTTTTTCTTCACTAGGTGGTTCTAACAACCTACCCATGTTTTTTATATTTTTTTAGATGCCTTACGGGATCATCTTAGGGTTTGAAATTATGATTTAATGATTTTTTCAAGTTTTTTCTATTTTAGAAAGTGTATATTTTTAGAAATAGGATTCAAATTTGGTGGAATTTCATCCCATATTATAATTATAGTGTTTAGGATATTTCCAGTGATATTTGGGCTATTTCATGTGTTTTTGAAAATAAGCATTTTTTGAGATTTTAGTTTTTTGTCTTTTTTTAATTTTGGATGTAAACTCTAATTTTTGAGTTGAGGCTTATTTAAGCATGTTCTGGGTTTGTAATTATTTAAAGTAATCAATAAGAATCAATTTTTGAGTATTGTTTCAAGATCTTGGCTATTGGTAACTTTCACGTTCTTGTTAGTTTTGGGATTCATTACTATCCCAATGTGTATAAGGGCTTCAAATCCATTAAAAAGTGTAATACAAAAAAATACTAAAAAAAATTAAGTTTATAAAAAACTTGGTAATGTAAGAGTATAAATGCATGAGTAAGTACAGGAAGTTTGGGGGTCAAAAAGTACATTTTTTGGGTTCTAAAATATAAATTAAGCATAAATGCTTATGCAATTTTAAATTAACATATACACATTATTAATATTAGTCTCGGTAATATCGAGCACACAATGCATACACATTATTATTAACATATTTAAAAAAAAAATTGAAACATTTGATTTCGTTCTTAAGAATTTTCATTGCATACAAATAATACTAGGACCGTCAACCCTGCACTTGTGTTATAAGCATATACACTCCTACCTTGACAAACTCTATTAAAAACTCCTAAAAATATCTTTTAGTGTGATGATAAACAATTCCACATAAGAGGAGAGGTAAATAAACTACTTTTATACCAATTAACACCAAATTGCATTTTTTTTATTTGTATTTTTTTTGGATAAAACCATTTATTTTTCAATTTGTATGGCGTATCATTATCATTCACATACAAAATCAAAAGTGCAAATTGAAATGGAATGTAAAATTTACAAAATCCTCCTAATTCTTATAACCCTCCTATAATTCCATAAGATCTCCTAGGTAGTTAGGAGGATTTTCTTGCATACATATATAGTAAAATATAGATTGAAGAGATAGTTAACATAATGAGGGACACCATTCTACCAACATCCACCATATTTCTTTGGAAAATACATTATATCTATTATTAGGAGAAAATGAGGTAAAAAAAAGACTAAATTAACAAATGGGTAGGTCATAACTCAGAGAGATATAGGTTCTTCTATGCTAATTTTTTTTAAATAGCTAGTTTAAAACATAAATAAATAACAAAAGATAAAATGTGTGTAATATTAATTCATTATACAACTATTGCAACACCTTTATTATCATAAAAATGGGTCCCAATCCATTGGCAGCGCCAATATTTTATAAGATACAACTTTTGGAACCAATAGTGGATAGTTTTTTTTACACACCTAGTAACAAGCATGAGGTTCATTTGTAATTTTTGATAAATATCTATTACAATTTTATCCTAAATGAAAATCATAATTATGTTGATCACTCATAGTTTCAGAGGGGAGGTTTCAGAGTGGAGGATAATGTTCAATGCATAATAGACAATGTGCATGTCTTGCATCTAATCATGATCTGAGAGTTTTTATCCAAAAGCCACATCAGCCTAAGACAATACCCTCTATAGTGAAGGAGGTTATAGAGGTTAAAAATTTTCATGAACTTAAGGTGCTTACTCACACCCTCATTTGACATAATATTAAACTTTCTCGAATTGGTACTGCAGAGGGTACACATGGGGATGTTCCAACTAGTGTTGATCCCTAATAACATGATTATAGATCTTATGGTGTTGTATGTATTAGTCCTTCAAATAAGGTGGAGGATGTAATGTAACCATTTTTATGGTTGTGATTTTAGGTAACTAGATTATATGGTTTAGAATGAGTAATTTTTAACACATACATTTGGTTTGGATGCATTGATTACACCTGTACAACTTATATATTTATATATTAAAATTTTTATATGTGATCAACTAAAAATAATATTATTTTTGTTTAATTGATTATCACAATGGATACTCCTATTTATATACAAGTGAGATCAGACATAGACATTAAGTAGATACAAAATTTGAATTTATATAGCATCTTAGTATTGTATATTTGATAAATAAAAATTAGGGATCTACTCTTCAGTTTTAGACATTCATGCTAGTGAAAATATTGAATTGACCATCTCATTTTACCTAAATGCTTAACTTATGGACCAAACCTTTCATTCTGATGACCCTGACCACCTTTTCAGTACATAAATCATTAGTACAGAAATAACAATATATGATTTAAAGAACTACTAAAAAATGCATATAAATGATCAAACATGATCACATGACCATTAGTAATTTATTTTCAGTCATTTATAACATGACCAAATTTATGAATAATACATTTTTAGTCATTTATTAGTTGTTTTAATTGATCAATTTGGCAATGTATTTAATCATTGATTGTTGTTAACTAGTCATTTATTTAGTCATGGTAGTCATTTATTTATTCATTGCAATCATTAATTTCTATCAATTGGTAGTATATTTAATCATTTTTATTCACTAATTTCCATCCATTCGTAGTATATTTAGTCATCTATATTAACTAATTTGTTTTCATTGTAGTATATTTAGTCATTTTAATCATTATTTGTCTTTCACTCCTGCATGTTGGTTGTCCCATCTAAATTTGTTTATGTTTATGCTCACCTCAAATGACTTAGAGTTTGTTAAAATGTAATTAATCTATGATATTTGAACAGTTGTCTTGTAAAATGATGTTGTATCGGATAGTAACTCATATTGTAAAATAAAATTCATTTCCATCTTTATATATATTTTAACCAAAATTATTATACAAAATATATATATTTATATATATCCCAAAAATATGTTTTAGCATTTAAAACCCAAATACATTTAATAAATAAATAAATATAATATATATAATTTTTATACTTTCAATAACATATAAATTAATTATTAAGACTAATAACAAATAATAATAAATAAATACACATAATAGTAAATAAATAAATACATATATACATATATTATGTATAAATAAATATATATAATAATAAATAAATTATTTATTTAGACTAATAAATAATAATAATAAATTAATTAAAAATATTTATGAAAATTAAATAAAAAATAAGATGGGACCTGCAATTTTTTTAATTAAAGAAAAAAATATAAAATAAAATCCTCAAATGCATTTTTTCTAAATAAAAATAAAATAATATAATAAGTTTAAAAAAATAGAAATTTTAAAAAAATTATAAAAGATTATGTTACATATAATTTATTATGAACTCGGTTATTTTTATTTTAGATTATTGTGTGTTTGTGTGTGGGGTTTTACATATATATATATATAAATATTTTATTTTGATAATCAAATATATATATAAATAATATTGATTTATTATAGAAAATAAAAGTAATAAAAAGAAAATTTAAGGAAGTAAGAAAATACATTTATATTGAGTTTATACATGCAAGAAATATGATTTTCATATTGGAGTGAATTATTTTGAGCTTCCTCCAAATCTTGAACCTGCAAACCTGTGAGAGAAAACACAGTAAAAAACGTTGAATGGGTTTGAAAAAATAAATATTTATTTCAGTCATAAGGAAATTTAGGGTTTATTAAGAATACATAGATCCTTGGGTTTAGATTAGTTCAATCCTATAGATCTCATATATTCCTCCACTTTCAAGTGGGACCATTTGTAAATAGGAGGGAAAAATACTTTTGACTTTAATATTTAAATTTAAAGTTAATTAAATTTATTCTTTGTGGCTTACATGAAATTAGTAAATTATTTTAATTTATCTTTATAAATTAATTATTTTCTATAGACTTGTAAAAGTAAATAATTAAGTATTAAAAAAAAGGTTGAAATATATTTTATTTAATTATTTCAAAGTAACTCTCTTACATTAATAATTAATTAACATTGTTTTATTTCATTCTTAGTGGTAAATAATATTTAATTATTAACAGTAAATATATTTTGATTTTTAGGTTAAATTTGAAATTAATTATTATCAATTAGTTTATTAAAGTTATTTTTAGATTTAATTATTTAGAATTATCTGTTTTATTTTGATGGATAAATTTTTATAAGTTAAAAACTTAACCATCTTCGTTGATTTTTATAAGGTGTCTTTTAATTATTTTGTTTGAAATGATAATTATTAAAGACTAATTAAATATTTTAACACACTTAACTTAATGACACATTAATAGTTAGATTCATACCATAATGTAATTATTTTTAATATTTTTAAAGTAATGTAAATAATATTGAAGTATTTGGAAATAAGTATTATTAATTAATTAGTGTATCATTTATAAAATTGGGTTTTCAATGTTTAATTAATTTATTTGTTTAGTTATCAAAATTTTAGTTGTAAAGCATAACCAATTTGACATAGTGGCATATGCACTTAGTCTAGTTGTCTGTATAATATAGTCTTAGTAATAGAAATAATTGGGTCTCTGCATCCATGAGACACATCTCTAAACACCTTTTTAATTACACTCTTTAATATCATATTGTCTAGTTTTTATTTGTGTGACTAAATATTTAGTCATTTTTATTTATGTGACTAATCATTTAGTTGTGTTTTTTATCTGATGATCAAATTATTCATTTATTTAGACATTTATAGATGTGTTACAAAAAATCAGTAGAATTTATTTAGTTTTAGTTCTCATGACTAAAAGTTTTAGTCATGTAGTTATTTATTTGCGAACTTCTACTAGTGAATCTTAAAACATGATATCTATACTTTAATATTAATTACAAATCCTTAGTAATTTTCTATCCTACAAGAGACTATCATCGATATAGGGACACTAGCATCAATGTTAGTGTCTATATTTTTACTTTAGTGTTTCTAGCACAAAATTCATCCAAAATTTAAATGTTTTGAAATGTATGGGTCGACCTATTTATCTTATTGAACCCTCCCATGACATATTTTCATAAGGTGTGATATAAATACAAATCAAATATTTATCATTATTCATATAGATAATACAAAGTAAGCACCTATTGAATCAGACTTACAGATTATCATGGTGGATAAATTTCTTGACCTGTTATAGCAGGTTAAAAAAAAGAAAGGTAAAAAAAAGAATCAAATAAAATATGGGATATATTTCCTACTAATTGGAAATCCCATGGTATTTTCATACATGAAATTATTTCATTTTCGCTTACCTATTATTGATAGCACCACTTTATTTAGTGTTAACACTTCCCCTATTGTGGGGCTTATGATTTTGGTCACATTCTATATTATTTCTTCCTCATGTAGGAGAAGGGATTTGATTTTTTTCCTTTGTTTAGGATTTTCTCATCCATTTCTTGTCATTTTTCTCCTTTGGAATGTTTTTACATCTATATGATCTAATTTCAAGTTTTAATTAATATGAAGTAACAATTTGTTTCTAATGAAAAAGATAAACCTTTTGGGTTGATAAGATGAAATAATTAAAATTAAAAAAAAAACTTGATTACTATTTTTTTAATGCCTGACCAAATGGTTATTATGATGTGGTATCAAATATTTATCTTTAACACTCAACCTAATGTGTTCATTGACATTTCTAAGACACATAGTGTAAGAAGACATTTATTTAGCTATAATATAGTGAAGTTTAAAAATTAAGAGACTTTATAGTAAATAAATAATTTATGTGTGAGGAAAATAGTGAGAATTAGACTTAAATATAACCCCTAGGTACTTTATTAAATAAAAATGTGTTTACATATAAATTATCATAGAGATTATTTAATATGATCTTATCATGTGTCGAGTATTAGGATAAATGAGGAATTTTAAAAGTAAAATGTAGGATGATTAGACCTAGGTTATTTATGAATCACCAATCATGATGAGTGATGAATATTAATGGATGATCTCAAGAAGGTTTTTTTAATATATAACAAAAGGAATATTTAAAATAGTTATGACATATAGTTGGATGTGTGAGTGAGATATCAAATCACATAAGTGGTATGGAGCATCTATATGGTACATTAATCCACACACACTTTTTGGAGATCATTAAATTAGGTAGACATGACAGATGAGTGGTGTAATAGGATCATGTGTGCTGACTGACATGGGAAATCCTAATTAAATTCATAATCACTAATTAATTACTAAGTTTGAAATACAATAATTGGAGCTTTTTGAATCTAGTCTTATGTCCATAATCGTGTATAAGAGGGAGTGTTTTATTCCTTAATTTATTTATATGTTTAAAATGTATCATTTCCATTTCCTATTCATATTAATAGTTTCCAAGAGCTATGTGGAGCATCTATAATATTAGCATAAACACATTGTCCTTTTGGAGATTCTCTAACACCTTCCTCATGAAACAAGAAACCACTCTCTAGGTAGGAGAAATGTGAAAGGGATTCAAGAGGCTTTTTGGAACTTTACTTACAAAATTTATATATTTAATAATGAATTACTATGTTTTTTATGCTCATAAAAAGGATAAAACTTGTTTCTCATGTGTATTTATTATAAACATATATTGTAATAAAGGAAACTCAAACCAATTCTTACAGAGGAAGGGAAATAATTTTATCTATCTAAATTATAAATTGGTTTTCTTATTATATGGTTGAATCTTAACATTTTTTCCATTTATATGAATTCTAATGAAAATGATGAATCCAATTTTTATCAAATTTTATTCCAAATGTAATTCTTGATCAACAAAATAGTTGAACATTTTGGATAAATTAATCTAATACTTTTTTATTTGATTTTATATACATTAATAAATTGAATAAGCCATTGGGATGATGTATTTTTCATTGAGGTAGGGTGTAACATCCCATTTTTCTATTCCAGGTTGGAATTCAGATATCTATTATTAAGAATTATAAAACTTAATTAATAATGATTGGTTTATGTGCAATCAAGGATTAAATTTTTATATATAATTTCATGTCATTCAAATGATGTCTTCATGTTTTATACTTATGTGATAAAACTAAGATAGATATATATTATAAAATTATGTGAAATATTTATTGCGTATCATGGTTTATAACTTCATATAATGTGATTATGATATCACAACATAGATAATTGTTGTAAATTCAATTGTCTATGATATAGAGAAAGCCTATGGATATGAGGGAGAAAATCATCAAAGAGGAGAACCCAAATTTAGAGTATGTGGAAGAGAGAGATAATCTAATAGAATGATTGGTAATCATGACTATTATGAATTATGCTTTTGTTATGTTGGCACCTGTAATGGCATTTAGGTAAGTGATTTTATAGATTTTGTTTGTATTTTGTATTAAATTATAGTTATAGGTACATTATTTAGGACTTATAAGATTATTATCAATTTATGCGGTATTATGTGAACCCATTATTGTAGGTTATGACCTAAATGAATTAAAATCCAATTTTTGAGTCTACATAAATAATGGTATAAAGGATTTGGTTAACAAGTATTGTCGATAGGTTTCATCTCATTTTGTGACTATAAATTAATAGGTCCTTAACCTACTAGTTCATTGTAATTAAAATACAAAGACAATTTTATTTCAACATGTGGTTTTATAACTTGGTCATAAATCAAACTTCTAATATTGAGTTTCAAGGTAATCTTTCTGACATGGAATCTAGTGAGTAGATTTTTAGATAGAAATGATGCATGCCCACCTACTGAGGTTACTTGGAAGCATTTATTAGTCCTTGATACTGAAACAATTTGTGTCATTTTAGTTGGGTGACTTCCTTGTAATACAATTTTATATCATCAATTATGCAACTTTTATAAGTCAACATGATTTCATTGAAATTTAAAAAATGGTGCATAAATTATGAAGTTTAAGTGAGAATAAATATGAGAATTGAGGTTGAAGGTATGGCAATTAGTGACACTAATATTATAATGACGAACTAGTCAATAAGTGATAAATGACATAACCTTGACATTGACATCATGTGATTAAGTGAAGCATTAGAAATGTGGTTGTTTTTCAATTGGCTTCTACCACAATACTCTTTATTTTAAGTAAGAACAACCCTAGAATTTGGAAAAATACAAATATATTATAATTATTCCACATCCAAGTAATTTGAAGGAAGGTAATAGATAATATTGATAATTATTTTTAATCAATCAAGAAAAATATGTTGAAAGATCTAAAATAACATTTTTAATTTTAAAAAATAATCATTATTTGGTACAAGGTGTGGCCATTTTAAGTGGATAAGAATGGTGTTCTTAGATATCTTTAACATTATATATTATATATTTTTTACAATAATGACACCAAATAAAAGGGATGAACCCACATATAGTTAAATGTCTTACAGGAATGGTGAGTAAAACTCACGTATTTTTATGAAATCCATATAATTTATGATTTGTCAATAACTAACATTTTCAAAAACATATCACAATATTTATATGTCTACATTACTATATATTTATTATATATTATTTCACACTTATCTTAAATATATTTTAATGAAAAAAATAATGTATATATTTTTCTAAATTCAGAGGTGTGAAAATTTTGTGTATATTGATAATAAACCATATAAAAGTTGCAGCCATATGAACAATTTAAATAACTTACGATGAAATAAATAAAGTAAATTACAATGGATCATAATTGGTCTTTGGCTATATGTATTCCTTACCTAGTAATTAAGGACATCTTTTATTTACATTTGATATCATGACTAAATCCTTTTGCATGTATCTCTCATTCTCATACATAAAATTTTTAGATAGAATTGTTAGTGGCTCTTAGTTATTATATTTGATCATATTCACATTCTCCCACCAAAATACTTATGATGAGATTTATGTGTTTATATTATATATTTATTTTATTTTATATTTATTTTTAAATATATTTTACTTTAAAAAGTGAAGATTTTTTTTCTAAATTTAGGTACAAATGTTTTTGGTATATTAGTAATAAACCATATAAAATTTGAATCAATGTGAACTATTTAAATAAATTAATATGAAATAAATACAATTAAATGACAATGGATCATCATTGATATTTGGGTAAAAGTATTACTTACCTAGTCATTAAGGGAATATTTTATTTGCATTTGCTAACATGATTGTATCCTTCTGAATGTATCTCTCATTTTCATACATAGATTTTCTATATACAATTGTTAGTGTCACTAAGTCATTACAGTTGACCATATTCCCACTCTCCCACCCATGTCTATAAGTTCATGGTTTGTGGAAATTTTTTTCTAACCATATATTACATGGCAAATTAAATATGGCCCATAGACATATACAATGAATGAAAAATTACAAATCATAAATTTGGAAGGTGTAGATTCAAATAAACCATAAATATTTATAAGATACATTATAATACTAGCATGTAAAATGTGTTAATTTGACACTATATTAACATATACTATATGTTGTGACTATTTGAAAGCTTGGTTAGATTTTTAAACTTTAATTATGAAGTTTTTATAACCATGTCAAAGATTTGTTTAGATTTTAAAGCTTGTAACCTTCATACAATTTTGTGAATCCCAATCCAAAAATGGTAAAACAAAATCATTCATTGACATATATCTGGTATTATAATTGTATTATTTTCTATTTTGTATTTCTTATTAAATGAAACGTTTACTTTCTGGAGAAGTTAGTTTTTAATTTGTATACATTACTTCGAACTCTTTTTTCTAAAATATACTATTTTATGTTTATTGGTAGAATATGATTTATATGAACTTTAATGTTTCATAATTAAATATAAAATTTCATTATAAATTTGAAAAACAAAATCTAATATATTTTAAATATAATATTTATCTAAAATATAAATTTTTTGTAATTCATTACATATATATGACAAATATTAAGGGATAAAAATTTATCAAAATTTATTTGTTCATATTTTGATTTAGAAATGTTGAATAATTAATTTATGAATTGTACATTATTATTCAAATATTACATTTCATTGAAACACCTTTTTTACCCAAACTAGTTTCCCTATTAAACTTTCTTGATTTAAATTCTCAGTCAGACCATGATTAAGATTTGAAGAAGTAATTTCAATATTCTTGTGGTTATTTTAAGATCTATGGAGATCAAAATAAGGATCTGAATGAAAACCATAACCTCATAACTATGGGGGTTGTTATTATGGGGTGGTCACAACATTAAAATATAAATTGCGGTGATGCATTTAGATCTAATTAAAGTTATGGTGATGTAGGTTTTGACAAGTGATTGCTATACATGTATTACATTGTCCAATATTGAATCATATATATATATATATATATATATATATATATATATATATATATATATTTATATTTAAAAGAAAAAAAAAATTAAAAACATAAAGTGGAATTATTACTTATATAAATCCAAAAATCACATTAAATCCACATTTAGTATAGAAAAGACCCTAAGGAAATAATCGTCCTTTATAAGAAAAAATATTGGAAATGGCGAGAAGTGGAACAAATAATTTCCTTGACAAGATTATCTTCATTAGAAAGAAACTAAAGATAGATAAACTCTTCTTCATAAACAAAAGTGAAGAGAAACTATTTTGAGATTCACTCATTGATGTTTTCATGGTGAAATGCGGAAGATATTATCTTATTAGTATTAATTTATTTGATTAAATTATTTGATATTTTATTTTATGGTATTAATAAGTATTAGTTTGTAAATATTTAACTATAATATATTATTTTGTTCTTCAATTCATTAATAATTTAAGAGTTTGATATTATTTTGGAAAAAATATTACATTTTTATTTACTTATTTTTTATTGGTTATAATTAATCTTGACAAACTTGCCTATTATATAAAGTTTCTAACAATATTTATATATGACAATATTTATTTATAGGGAATCTATGAACACAAAATGACACATAGTTTGATTTTGGAGGAATCTAAGGCATTTTAAGGATATCCATATACAATCAAGGCATCAAAGGGAAATCCTTATATGATAAAGGAAAGAGAAGGAAGATTTTTTTAATATTAGGATATGTCTTACATTATATTTTGTTCTATGCCTATATAGTAATTTGCACATTTTAAAAATTATATACCTATATGGCATTGACTGGACATTCTATTATGTTTACATTTTGTATGCCTTTATGGATTATATAGATATATAAATTGATATATTTTCCCTTGTTTTAATAACTTTTTGCATATTATCATTATTTTAATTACATTAAATTTTCAAAATTCTATTTACAACTATATGCTTAAATTTAAATTCCTTTTTTACATTAAAATTACAAACATCATTTTTTGACATAAAAATAGGAGATTTCTTGGTTAGGTTCATATTAGATATTTTTATCTTAATTGAAGGCTTGTTTCCAAAAAGATCATTATCAATATTTACATGATTTATAACTCTATGAAACTTTATTGGAGATATATAGCTTCTACTTCATTTCCTTAAATATGACACAAGATTCATATCTTCCTTCAATTATTTCACATTTATATGGTGTAATGACAAGTTTTTTAGGAGTGTTAGCATGACATGTCAATTGAAAAAAATTACTTGTACTGTAAAGCAAAGAGAACTAAAATCAACATCTATAGAAATGGCCAAATCTGATCTTGGTGTTCAAGTCACAGTTGGATATCTCCACCTTTAGTGCTTTATGGTTATAAATTATAATTAACACAACACTATATGTGTAAAATTAAATTTAGGACACATTACTGATATCCAAGCATGAATTTTCTAGAAATAGAGTACCTATTACAGCCTTTAAAATATCTTTCCTTAAAAAATTAGTATTTTAAGGCAAATTTTAGAATTATGTGAAATGTAAATCGTAAGTCATTTAATAAAATTTAAGGAACCTTAACATTAATTTATAATACATATAATATAACATTAGATCACATAAATGAAATATAAGAGATGTATTCATGCAAGATTGTATACTGATTAGTGTTGAAATGTTATTTTTATGTAGACAAGAGACAAGTTCTTTTCTTTTAACTAAATTTCCACATTCAAGACCTGCCAAAAAAAATAAATCAATTATAAAAAATTAAGATAATAGAATCACATATTTTATGAGGACCATGACCTTTAAATCCATTCAAATACATGCTTTTGTACCTACTCTAACATGCAATAAACATTGACAACAAAGGATGTCAATGTTCAAGCCATAGTTGTATATCTCCATCTTTGGTGATTCATAGCTAAAAAATGAAATTGAAACCATGTTGGTAGTGATAAATAAAATCTACAACCATGTTATTTTTGTCTAATCTTACCCATTCTAGAGATACATTTATCGTTCTAGTGTCAATAATGTCTTTTCCTATATATAAACATTGTAGCTTTTTAGGGAAACATAAAATGATCATAAAATATAAAATATAGTCATTTAAATGAAACAAAATAACCTTAAATGTGTGTAAAATACCACTAATTTCACCCCATAGCATCAAAATCTAGAGTTATAGATGAATTTTTACTAGATTGTGTACTAAGCAGTGCTGGAATGTTATTTTTTTGTAGTTGAGAGACAAGTTTTTGTCCTCCAAATGACACATCAACTTACACAACCTCCCCCTAAATATACATCCATTAAAAAACATATATATATGTAAATATAATATGTTACTAGGAGCACAACCTTTGAATCCACCTAGATATGTAATTTTGTATTTTATTTACCACCTACAAACAATAACAAAAAATGTTATCAAAGTTAAAGACATAGTTATAGATCTCCACCTCTAGTGATTCATGTATAAAAATTGGCATAGATACCACAATGAGGGTTTAAAGTGACATATAAATCCATGTTATTGGCCTTAGATGACACACAATTAGGAGATGGAATACCCTTTCTAGCCTCACCCATGTTTTTTATATATGAAAAACCATGGTTTTTAAAAAGGAATTAAAACACACATTAGATAAAAATAATAAATTATTTACATGAATTTAAAGAAATTTTTTATGTATCTCAAATACATATAATTTCACCCACAATCCCACAAATCTAGCATAATAAATGAATCCATAGCAAACCGTATATTGATCAGTGCTTGAATGTTATTTTTTTGAAGTTAAGAGATAAATTATTGTCATGCAATTGGTATTTATTCTTCCAATACTTCCCCTTTAAAATCCATTCATTCCTAAAAATTATTATATGTAAATAACATATGTTTCAAAGATGCATACCTTTAAATCCACATAGATACACATTTTTGTATCCTACTATGGCACATAAAAACACTCATAATAACTTTTGGAAACATTCAAGGCACAAATAAATATCTCTACCTATGGTGATTAATGGCTATAAAATGGCATCATCACATGATCAGGGATTGGAATAATGTTTAGGAATAAGTTATTGGCCTCTGATCACACATGATCAGGATATGGAGTACATTTTATAGCCTCAAGAATACCATTGCTTATATGAAAAACTTGTGGTTTTTCTAGTGAGCTTCAGCACCTCCAAGCATTAATTTTAAACTAAACACCATAATTTATTAAAATAATAATACTTAAACAAAGCTAATAATCTTGATCCTTTATAACACATAAATTTCACCCAAATTGTAATGATGATATGGTGTCTTATTCCATAACTAATCCTTTGAGATTAATATGGATGGTCTATCAAGGAATTCTCGATGCGGTAAAATCATAGGTTATTATCTTGGGGGAAGTGGGCTATGGGCACACATGACATTAATATACCAAAGTATATTTAAGGATAATAAAAAATTACATAACAAAATAAACTATAAATTTATTCTCAACAATGCTCCCATGATAACTAAAACCTATAAAGGATTCAATATTTGGTAGTTAGATAAAATTTAGTTCCTTTAAACTATATCATTTTCTCAATAATATGCACAGTCATAAATACCTAGGTTACCATCATATGTTATACTTTAATTAATATTATTCCATAATTACTATTATTATAAATGTGAATATCTATGGGGTCATGAGATCAAACATATGAAGTGCTCATAACATACGCTAAAGTCCACAATGTTTAAGAGTTTGATAGGATATTAAATCCTTTTTCAATATCAATCAAGATCTATGATTTTATAAGTTTAATCACTCACTCAAGTGTAATGTCATAGGCTGAATTTATTTAAATTGGATTAAAAATTTGCAATCCTTATTTTTCAAACAAACCTATATATTCCTTAATAGGACATTGATTTCTAGAGAGAGGTAATATGTAGAAGTTATTTCTTACTTCATTTATTTTTGAAAATCTATTTCAAATTAACATATCATTCATCCCACATAATGCACATTCCATAGACATCAAGATTATAATAAAATATTATTTATTAAGGCCTCTACAAATATGTTGATCATGACTTATTTAACTCCATAACATTTTAGATTTCTTAAGAATTCCAAATGAATTTAATATAACATGGTGAACTGTAATATAATGCTCACTTTTAAAGAAAGGAAACAAAAAGGAATAAATAATTCTCATTTCAATATCCACAAATTTACCATGTGATCTAAGGCAAATAAACATAGCTTATCATTAATACTAGGATTTAAAAAATCCCATATGCAAAATCAAATTATTATGACACAATAAATTCAATCAAAGTAGTGAAATTATAATTTGAGTTTGAATTATTATTATTTAAACTATAAAATAAGAGTGAATAATTCTAATGCATGCACCATATTTTTAAAAAAAATCCTTATTCACTCAGCTTCAATGTGATCATACTACAATACCAGTTGTGAGATGATTTGGTGTAATGTTCCACCCACCCACCATCATGATGATTGCATAAATTCGATAAATTAAAATTGTGTAATCCATATTTTTTCTCTATCATATGCTTTTGTATACGTTCCCCACTGAAGTAACATTGTCTATCCAAGAAAAAATTTATTGTAACAATGTTGGCTAAAACTTTCCCTCCATTGAAAAATATATAGCCGATCTTTACTTTACCAAAAATTGTGTCCTATTTATAGGGATACCATTTTTATATAATTATATCATTCATTGTTGTATTGTTGGTCAATAATTTATTGAATCTACTTAAGAGAGTCACATTAAATCTGACATGGTGTTACTTCTATTTTAATATATTTATAGACTGCTTGTGGTCACTTATTTATTTTCTCATTTATTTCCTGTAGTTTAAAAGATTGTATTGTCGTAATCCAAATTCAATATCTTACTATTTTAACAGATTAGGATTTCTTTCCATAGGACATTCTTGTCCCCTATTGTTTGCATGATACTTGTTTATTCAATGGATACCATCCTCAGTGATTTCCTCTATATCCATATTATGTCCATTTTGGTCTTGGTCATTTCTCTATTAGTACTACATGTATACTATCTTCCATGGTTACTAATTTATTAATGTATTATTATATTTATACTCTATTTTATTAGGTAGATATCACTATTTTTTTTTAATTTTTGTAGTATCTTTTGATTCACATAACACTTCTCATAAAATGTGAATTTTACCTTTTGTTTTTATCATATTTACATTCACTGAGAATGTTCCTCTTCTATAAATATTCATTTAGCCCCTATATTCACTTTCCACATTAATACTTTGGTGACAATAAATCCTTTGGATTTATTAATTTTATTTATCTTTTACATTATCTAATGAATTATTATACAAATTTGATAGAAATATAAATTTTCAATCCTCACCATAAGATGGTGTGTTCCCATGTGATCTGCATGACATATAAACAAATTTCATAAGAGGGATTACCATCAACAATACCATTTTTTCATCCATGGCCACTCAATATATCCTTTCCTACAGCTCCTGCTTGTACCATGTCAACTTATATAACAACATAATGGAATAAAAGTAAACCCTTACTAGCTTATGTCATCATCATTATATAGAATTATAACCCATCCAAAAACACTTATTTATTACACATCCAAAAAAAACATCACATTACCTCTATGGTATGAATAGAAATAAATAAAAGTACATTAATCAATGCTTATTCATCATAACAATATAGAATATCTCTTCCTCCATGATATAATATAATAAATTCAAAATATATAAGAGATAAAAAATTATACCAATAAAAATTATATAGCTTATTTGTGGTTCCAATTTTGATTAGTATGTAACGATATGATTAAGCCAAGGTGAGGCTAGGTGGGGCATTACATGATTCACCCATTAAATAAACTTCAAAATTTTCATTTTTATAATAATTATGTTAACAATAATGGAATATAAACCATATGTGATCCATTTTTAGTGCATACGTATAACATAAAAGTCGAGATCATTTAGTATACCAAGTGATGTATCAAACACAATATCGAGAATATCATTGGTAAGCACCATAGAATATAAAAATATATATAAAATCATAAAATTATATTGGAAATATGATCCATTTAAATAATCAACATATCTTATAATAAATATAGAATATGTAATCATCAGTAACGTAACAAATTATATAGATATGCAATTGATAAAGGAGTTATAAATAAAACATCTCTATCATCATTTTACTCAAATGAAAAAATTAAATAATATATATAATTAACATACCATATTGGAAATATCAATCAATAATTATATTTTTACAAATCACACAAACCCACAATAATACATTCAAAGGATGGAATAATATCACAATAGGACATAGTTCAAAACCCCACAAATGCTTTGGATTCAAGCACTAATAATGGCATGTAGTCATGTGGTAAGAATAGTATTTCATATAGTGGATACTTTTAACCCAACAAGAAATAATTTCCCCCAAAAACATTAGTCTAGGACATAACCACCTTTCCCTTGCCCTGTCAATGTCTAAAACAAAATAATAAATAAGACATTCTTGCAACTATCATAAAATGAAAGTATCTAAAAAATAAATTAGGATAACTTGGCATTACTCCATTTCGGTAACCATCTCATATAAATAAAACATCCATTACACATGGTAAATTTAATAACTAGATCAACACAAGGAAATTTTACATATTTGTAAGAATTAAAAATCATTAAAAAAAATCCACATGGGGTACTTACAATCAACTTAGTGTAATATAGTATTTTTATATTGGTTGGATAAACTAATCACATTTCATATTTACTCATTTACCCTAAATTTGGCATTTATGATTTCATAACAAATTAAATTATCAATCACCGATAGAAATATAACATGTAATATACACCCATAGAATTATCACACACAATCAATTGATGGAACAATGGCTCATCAAAAATCAATTACATAATCAGAGTAGTTGTCAAACACTCAAGATCAACATACTCTTTCATAATAAAGAATATTTTTCACCTAAAATGGAATACCATAAGCATATAGAAAACAAAATGCACACAATATTATCATCATAGGATTACACACACAATAACATAAATTATGGTAGAAATAATATCAAATCATAATACAACAATGATTACACATTCATAGGAGCAACATATAATTTTTATACAATCAACCTCAATATCACGGGAAGTAAAATAAAAAATAATCATTATATAAAAGAAACTATAATTGTGTTCACATCAAGCTATAATATTACATATTTATTTTATCTCAATAAGTATTGTGATCAAGCATGGAATTACTCATGCCCAAATATTTTTAACAAAATCAGATAAAAACACTACTATTCATCATTCTTAATGAATTTTATGTTATTTTTAACAAATAAATTTTATTTTAATTTATTATATAAAAACATATATGATCCCTCAGTTATCACTAAAACCATGATATATTTAATTATTATTTTTTATTCGCACTCAAATTCTTAGTCATGTATTATTTAATTGGTGTCCATAGAAAAGGGTAAACCTATATGTCAATTTAACCACATAAAGTGTGAAAATTAATAATGACAGTGTTACATATAGTTCTATAATTCAATTAAAATATATCAAAAATATATTAACTACATAACTATGGATTCAATATGATGTTTCCCTAGATCACTTAATGGTCAAGGGATTGTTTTATGACTATTAATGATCTTCATATTTTCACAAGAAGAAAAATCATTTCCATTTTAAAATTTTGATTCTCACATAACCATAAAATTCATCAACATGTGAATTTTTCTAAATGGGAAATGATATTAAATTTATAGATTTAATGAGTGGCATAACAGGGTGATAAAATCATCATGTTCATTCATATTTTTAACAAAGGAAAATTTCATTGTGCCAATAATATCAATTTACCCAAGCTACAAAACATTAGGATTTTTGATATCACTATCATATCTATACCATGACACATGGATTATGACTAAGGGGGGAGTTCACACTTCCTCAAAAAAACATAAATTCAAAAAATAATACTAAATACAATGGTGGTTCATAATTATCAACTAAGATTTATATTACTTTTAATTGAAATTATCTACACATAAATCCCACCATATATTTTGATTATATTTATATATTTTTACATAAAAAAATCCATGTATTGTATTTCAATTGCATCTTCCATCAAGATGAATAATTCAAAAAACATCACCCATATAAAATAAATCCCAATATGAATCTCAAAGTCAGGGTGATTTAGAAAAAATAGGCCAACTTATAGAGGCCATAACTTTTAACTCATATCTTTGTTTGAGCTCTTCCACATGACAAAATGATTGTATCAAAAAGGTTGTTTCTTCCCTAGGTTATTCTAATGTTCTAAAAATGTTTTTGATAATTTTTTGGAGGTCATACAGGATCATTTGAGAGTTTGAAATTATGATTTAATGATTTTATGGGTTTTTTCTATTTTTAGAAAGTCTATATTTTTATAACTAAAAGTCAAATTTGGTTAAATTCATACCATAGTATAATTATAGTGTTTAGGATATTTTGGGTGATTTTTGGGCTATTTCAAGTATTTTTAAAAATAGACATTTTTTTTAGATTTTGGTTTTTTTTGAATTCTACATGTAAAATATAATTCTATGTTGAGGCTTATTTAAGCATGGTTTTGGTTTGTAATTATTTAAATCAATCAATAAGAATCAATTTCTAAGTATTGTTTCAAGATCTTATTCTATTGGTAATTTTATTGTTCTTGTTAGTTTATGGGTTCATTATCTGATATAAGAGAATGTTCAAATCTTAGAGAAGAGAAGAATGGTGAGAGGATGAGAAGGTATGGATCAAATGAACCAAACTATACAAAACATATAGAGGTAACTTCAACAATTAACAAAAGTTATCACCAATCAGTAGAGAAGAGAAGGTGGTGATGAGGAAGACACATATCATGATGAAGAATTTCAGCAAGAAAAACAACAAGAGTAGCCACCATCTATGGAAGAGAGAATGGTTTAGGATTTAGAAGGAAGGAATGAAGGAATCAAGGTTGATGTTATAGATTATGGATTTAGTTTAAAATTAGAGGAGTTGATAGATTAGATGAATAACATGGAGACATTATTTGAGTGAAAGACCATGACAGAAGATAAGAAGGTAAAATTTACATGAACAAAATTGTAAGGTCATGCAATGATGTGGTAGGATCACCTACAGAAAGAGACAAAATAAAGGTAAAGAGAAGATTAATACATGGAAAAATATGGAGAAGAAGATGAGGGAGAAATTTCTTCCTATGGATTATACATAAACCATATACAAAAGTTTTTAGAATTTAAGGCAAAAAGATCACAGTATACAAGAGTATACTGATGAATTTTACAAGCTTTCAATACGAGTGGATCATGATGAAATAGAAGAGTAAATTTTTTCAAGTTATGTAAATGGTTTGAAATTTTTTATTCAAGATGAATTAAGAATGAATAGAATACTTAACATGGATGAGGCTTATCAATTAACTTTGAAGGTAAAAGAAAAGCAAAATAGATAGAATTTCAGAAGGACATCTACTCGTCAAAGGAGAGGTCCATCCCATCCAATAAGGGGATGAGGTGGGTTTAATACCACTAGAGGTGGATTTAATGAAAATAAACGTGAATCATCATGTGTTTTATAAAATCAAGATGATAATAGGCAAGGGGTTCTATACCAATAAAGAGGAAGAGGATTCTAGAGAGGACAAGGTTACATTGGTGCTCGAGGATGGTTTCTAAATCAAAATAGATCTTATGTCTGTTATATGTGTGGAGAAGAAGGGCACAAATAATTTGAGTGTCCAAACTATGAAGATCAAGAAAGGAGGTAAGAAGATCACCCAAGAGTAAATGTAGTTGGTGCTGAAATAGAATATCACAATACTAAAGTTGCACTAGCTGATGTTGGAGAGAATCTCATGATAAGAACCATGATCACTCCAAGGAAGGATCAAGTACAAAATAAATAAGGTAGTGATGCATGGTTACAATCAAATAATTTTTGAACAAGATGTACTTTGGGAAGAAATGTATGCAACATAATTATAGATGGTGGTAATTGTGAAAATATGGTTTCTATAGAAATGATTGAGAAACTAAATATTCAATACAAAAAGCATCCTAACCATTATCAGATTTCATGGTTTAAGAAAGGGAATGAGGTTATAGTTTATAAAAGGTTCTTAATTAATTTCTCTATAGGAAATACTTATAATGATGAAATATGGTGTGATGTTATTCGTATGGATGCATGTGATGTGTTATTGGAGAGACTGTGGCAATTTGATAGGAAAGTAGTTTACGATGGAGCAAAGAACACATACACTTTTTGGAAAGGTGGTAAAAAGGTATTTTTATTACCTCTTAAAGAGGAAGAGAAGATAGAAATAATGCTCTATACTAAGAAATTTATCCAAGATATGAAGTTAGCAGGTTGTTGTTATGCACTAGTAGCAAATAATGAAGAAACAAGAATGGTGCCAATACCAATAAAAGTAGCAAGAGTGGTGAAAGAATATGTAGGTGTTATCCTTGATGAGTTACCTAATGGTTTACCACCAAAGAGAGATATTTAGCATCACATTGATTTGATTTTAGGATCAACTCTACCCAATCAAGCAACTTATAAGATGAGTCCAATAGAACCTGTAGAATTAAATAAATAGGTTAATCAATTACTAATGAATAAATTGATAAGGGAGCGTATGAGTCCATATGAAACATCAGCATTACTAACTCCAAAGAAAGATGAATTATGGAGAATGTGTGTTGATATTAGAGAAATTAATAAAATTAAAATAAAATATAGGTTTCTTATAAATTGTTTAGATGATATGATGGATGTGCTTATAGGAGAAAACTATTTTACCAATTTTGATCTAAGGTGTGTCTATTATTAGATATGAATCCATAAGGAGATGAGTGGAAAACTACATTCAATACTAGGGATGACTTACATAAGTGGATGGTGATACCATTCAGCTTATCTAATGCACCTAGGACATTTATGAGGGTGATGAATATAGTGCTATGAGAATATGTTGGTATGTTTGTGGTTGTTTATTTTGATGATATTTTGATATTCAGTAAGACTAATGAAGAATAATTACAACATTTGAGAATGGTAATGTACTTGTTAAGAAAGGAAAAGTTGTATGCAAATTTGAAAAAGTGTAAGTCTATGCAGAAAAATTTGGTATTTTTGGGATTTATAGTTTAAGAAGATGGTGTGAAAATGCATGAATAAAATATAAAAGCAATTTTTGAGTGGCCTATTCCAAGAATCATTCATTATAGAGATAAGTAGTTTCCATGGTTTGGAAACCTTTCACAAAAAAATTATTTAAAAATTTGGTACTATCATAACACCAATAACAAATTGCATGAGAGGGAAAGAATTTATGCGGACTAGAGAATCCATAGAAAGTTTTGAAATTTTAAAGAATAAGATTATAGAAAGACCAATTTTAGCATTACCATATTTTAACAAAGTATTTTAATTTGATTGTGATGCTTCATTTATGGAAATTGGTATTGTCGTGAGTCAAGAAGGAAAGCCAATAGCATATTTTATTAAGAAATTGAATGAGGTAAAAACAAAGTATTATACTTATAATGTTGAATTTTACACAATTATACAATCATTAATACATTGGATGCATTATCTAGTGCCTATGGAGTTTATACTATTTACAGATCATAGAGATTTGATGTATGTGAATACACAAAAAAGTTGAATAGTAGGCATGTAAAGTGGGTTTCCTTCTTGCAAGGGTATAATTTTATGTTAAAGCATAAATTAGGAAAGTAGAATTAGGCATCTGATGCATTGAGTAGGAGGGTAGCATTATTAACTACTATGGTGAGTCAAGTAGTTGGATTTGAAGCTATTAAAGAATTATATGATACTAATCGATATTTTATTAAGGTAGTTGAGTAGTGCAAGAATCCATTAATAGATGGGATAAATGTTATTCGTGATGAGTATCTTATGTAAGAGGGTTATCTCTTTAAGTGGGAATAATTATGCATTCCATTTGGGTCTCTATGAGACAATATAATAAGAGAATTACATAGTCGTGGTTTGGCTAGACATTTTGATAAGATGAAGATAATAGCTTTGGTGAAGGAAAAATATTTTTGGTCAAATATGAAGAGAGATGTGGAAAGTTATGTTTCAAGGTGTAGAATATGTCATATGACTAATGGACATGAACAAAATACTAAACATTACATTCCATTACCAGTTCCAAGAGGGCCATGGATAGATTTGAGTATGGATTTTGTGTTGGGATTGCCAAACACATAGAGAGGTAACAATTCAATTTTTTTTGTCATAGATAGATTTTTTAAATGGTTCATTTCATTTCATGTAAGAAAACCAATGATGCCACTGGATTTACAAAATTATTTTTTATGTATATTATGAGATTGCATGGTATTTTAAAAACTATTACTTCTGATAGGGACACAAAATTTCTAAGTCATTATTAGAGGAATTTGTGGAATAAGATGGGTAATAATCTATAATCAAGTAGTGCATATCACCCATAAATATATGGATAGATAGAATTTGTGAATAGGATCTTGGGAAATTTATTGAGATGCATACTAGGAGAGAAGCCAAAGCAATGGGACATAGCTTTCCCACAAGCTGAGTTTGCATATAAAAATTTAGTGAATAGATCAATAGGAAACTCACCTTTTCAAATTTTTAATGGGATAAATCCTATGGTTATTTTAGATTTGGTACAATTGCTAATTATTGATCAAATTAGTGATGATATAGAAGCATTTGTAGAGCATATGTAATAGATACAAGGAGTAAGAAGAAAGTTACAATAAAGTAATGATAAATATAAAGAAACAATAGATGTGAGAAGAAGATATAAGTTATTTGAAGAAGGATATTTGTTAATTGTTTAGTTAAAAAAAGAGAGATTTTCAAAAGGCACATATAATAAATTGAAGTGAAAAAAATGGACCATACAGAATTGTGAAGAAAATCAATGATAATGCCTATCAGGTAAGTTTACCACATAATTTTGATATATATCTACTATTTAATGTTTCAAATTTATATTAATACCATGGATAATATGGTGCATATGAATAAGTAAATTGGGAGCAACATGTTCCATAAAAGAGGAAAGAAAAAATAGTGCAGGTTTTGGATATGAAGACAATAAGCACAAGGCAAGGGAATTATAACAGAGATTTGGTGTAATTGGAAGGATTTTAGCAAGAAGACAACACTTGGATTCTAGAATGGGATTTGAAGAAGATTGAAAAAGATAAATTATAGTAGTACAATCAAGACAACTCACAAGAGCTGAGTTGTTTTCAACAAAAGGAGAATGATGTAGAAAAGTTAGGCCAAATTATGGAGGCCATAACTTTTAACTCGTAGCTCTGTTTGATCTCTTCCATGCACCAAAATGACTGTACCAAATTTTTTTTTACTTCCGTAGGTGGTTCTAATAGCCTACCCATGTTTTCAATATTTTTTCATAGGTCGTATGGGATCATCTGAAGGTCCAAAATTATGATTTAATGATTTTTAGAGGTTTTTCTATTTTTATAAAGTGTATATTTTTAGAACCATAAGTCAAATTTAGTTTAATTTCATCCCTTATTATAATTATAGTGTTTAAGATATTTTGGGTGATTTTTTGTCTATTTCAGGTGTTTTTAAAAATAGGCATTTTTTTTAGATTTTATTTTTTTTAATTTTTCATGTAAACTCTAATTTATGAGTTGAGGCTTATTTAAAGAAGGTTTGTGTTTGTAATTATTTAATGTAATCAATAAGAATAAATTTTTGAGTTTTGTTTCAAGATCTTAGCCTATTGGTAATTTTCTTGTTTTTGTTAGTTTTTGG
>JARHVA010000437.1:52500-57500 GCA_037957365.1 Torreya grandis
TAAATTCATAATCACTCATTAATCACTATGTTCAAAAAACAATAACTGGAGCTTGGTGAATCTAGTCTTATGTCCATAATCATGTATATGAGGGAATGTTTTATTCCTTAAATTTTTTATACTTTTAAAATGTATCATTTCCATTTCCTATTCATATTTATAATTTATAAGAGATATGTGGAGTATCTATAGTATTAGCATACACACATTATCCTTTTGGTGATTCTCTAACACCTTCCTCATGAAACAGGAAACCTCTCTCTAGGTAGGAGAGATGTGAAAGGGATTCAAGAGGCTTCTTAGAAATTTCCTTACCAAATTTATATATTTAATAATGATTTATTATGTTTTGTATACTCATAAAAAGGATAAAACTTGTTTATCATGTGTATTTATTATAAACATATATTGTAATAAAGAAAACTCAAACCAATTATTATAGAGGAAGGGAAATAATTTTATCTATCTAAATTATAAAGTGATTTTATTAGTTTATTATTGAATCTTAACCTTTTTTACATTGATATGAATTCTAATGAAAATGATGAATGCAATTTTTATCAAATTTTATTCGAAATGTGATTCTTGATCAACAAAATAGTTGAACATTTTGGAGAAATTCATCCAATACTTTTTTATTTGACTTTATAGACATTATTAAATTGAATATGCCATTGGGATGATGTATTTTTAAATGAGGTAGGGTGTAACATCACATTATTTCTATGATAGGTTGGAATTCATGTATCGATTATTAAGAATTATAAAACATAATTAATAATGATTGGTTTATGCACAATCAGGGATTAATTTTTTATATATAATTTCACTTCAGTCAAATGATTTTTTCAATTTTTATTATAATGTGATAAAAATAAGACAGATATTATAAAATTATGTGAAATAATTATTACTTATCATGGTTTATAACTTCATATTATGTGATTATGACATCACAACCTAGATAATGGTTGTACGTTCAATTGTCTATGATATAGAGAAAGCCAATCGATATGAGGGAGATAATCATTGAATAGGAGAATCCAAATGTAGATTATGTGGAAGAGAGATAATCCCATAGAATTATTGGTAATCATGACTATTAGAAATTATGCTTTTGTTATCTTGGCACGTGCAATGGCATTAAGGTAAGCAACTTTATAGCTTTGCTTTGTATTTTGGATTAAACTATAGTTATAGGTACATTATTTAAGATTTATAAGATTATTATCAATTTATGTAGTATTATGTGAACCTATTATTGTAGGTTATGATCTAAATGCCATACATTCCAATTTTAGAGTCTACATAAATAATGGTAAAATGCATTTGGTCAAGAAGTATTGCTATAGGTTTCATCTCATTTTGTGACTATAAATTAATAGGTCCTAAACCCAATGGTTCATTGTAATTAAAATACAAAGACCATGTTTTTCAACATGTGGTTTTATACGTTGGTCACAAATCAAACTTCTAAGATCTAGTTTCAAGGGTATCTTTCTAACATGTAATCTAGCGAGTAGATTTTTAGATAAAAATGATACATGCCCACCTAATTAGGTTACTTGGAAGCATTTAGAAGTCTTTGATACTGAAAAACATTGTGTCATTTTATTTGGGTGACTTCCTTGTAATACAATTTTATATCATCAATTATGTAACTTTTATAAGGCAACCTAATTTCATTGAAATTTAAAAAATGGTGCATAAATTATAAATTTTAAATGAGATTAAATTTGAGAATCAAGGTTCAAGGAATGGAAAATAGTCACACTAAAATTATAATGATCAAATGATCAGTAAGTGATGAATGACATAACCTTGAAATTGACATCATGTGATTATGTGAAATGTTGGAAATGTTTTTGTTTTTCAATTGGTTTCTACCACAAGCCTCTTTCTTTTAAGCAAGAACAACCCTAAGCTTTGGAAAAATACACATATATTTTAATTATTCCATATTCAAGTAACCTGAAGGAAGGTCATAAATAATATTGATATTTATTTTTAATCAATCAAGTAAAATATGTGGAAAGATCTATTTTTTTTTAAATAATCATTATTTGTTACAACGTATGGCCATTGTAAGTGGACAGGAATGTACTATGTTCCTATTTTCCTATTATAGAATTTTCCAAAAGGATTAGGAAACTTTTAATCTTTTGACGATAGTCTAAAGGTTTTTTTAGATATCTTTAACATTAGATATTAGAATTTTTGTACAATAATGACACCAACTAAGAGGGTTAAGACCACATATAGTTAATTGTCTTAAAGGAAAGGTGAATAAAACTCATGTATTTTTGTGAAATCCATATAATTTATGATATGTCAATAATTAACATTTTTAAATACATCTGACAATATTTATATGCCTATAGTACTATATATTTATTTTATATTATTTCACATTTATCTTAATTATATTTTAATGAACAAAAGGAAGTATATATTTTTCTAAATTTAGAGGTGTGAAAATTATGTGTATATTGATAATAAACTATATAAAAGTTGCAGCCATATGATCAATTTAAATAACTTACTATGAAATAAAAAAACTAAATTACATTAAATCATAATTGGTCTTTGGGTATACATATTCCCTACCTAGTAATTAAGGACATCTTTTATTTGTGTTTGCTAGCATGATTGAATCATTTTGCATGTATCTCTCATTCTCATACATAGAATTTCTATATAGAATTGTTAGTGGCAATTAGTTATTATAGTTGATCATATTCACATTCTCCCACCAAAATACTTATGATGAAATTTATGTGTTTATATTATATATTTATTTTATATTATATTTATTTTTAAATATATTTTACTTTAAAAAGTGAAGAAATATTTTGCTAAATTTAGGTACGAATGTTTTTGGTATATTAGTAATAAACTTTATAAAATCTGAATCCATGTGAACTATTTAAATAAATTACTACACAATTAATATGATTAAATGACAATAGATTATCATTGATATTTGGGTAGATGTATTACTTACCTAGTCATTAAGGGAATATTTTATTTGCATTTTCTAACATGATTTTATCCTTCTAAATGTATCTCTCATTCTCATACATATATTTTCTACATACAATTGTTAGTGTCACTAAGTCATTTTAGTTGACCATATTCCCACTCTCCCACACAAGTCTATAAGTTCATGGTTTGTGGAACCTTTTTTTTAACCATGTATTACATGGAAAATTAAATATGGCATGTAGACATATACAATGAATGAGAATTTATAAATCATAAATTTGACAGGTGTAAATTCAAATAAACCATAAATATTTATAAGATACATTATAATCCTCGCATGTAAAATGTGTTAATTTGACACTATATTAACTTAGACCATAGGTTGTGACTATCTGAAAGCTTGGTTGGATTTTTAAACTTCAATTATGAAATTTATTATGAATTTTTTATAACCATGTTAAATATTGCTCTAAATTTTAAATCTTGTAACCTTTGTACAATTTTTTGAGTCCCAATCCAAAATTGGTAAAAAAAATCATTCATTGACATATAACTGGTATTATAATTATATTATTTTCTATTTCATATATCTTATTAAATGAAATTTTTACTTAATGGAGAAGTTAGTTTTGAATTTCTATACATTACTTTGAAGTCTTATTTCTAAAGTATACTATTTTATGTTTATTAACAAAATATGATATATAAGAACTTTAATGTTTCATAATTAAATATAAAATTTCATTGTAAATTTAATAATAAAAATTTAATATATTTTCAATATAAAATCTATTTAAAATATAAAATTATTATTTTATTTCATTACATATTTATGACAAATATTATGTGATAAAATTTTATCAAATTTTATCTATTCATATTTTTATTTAGAAATGTTGAATAATTTATTTATTAATTGTACATTATTTTTCAAATAGTACATTTCATTGAAACACATTTTTAACCCAAACAATTTTTTCTATTAAAATTTCTTGATTTGAATGTTCAGTCAAACCATGATTAAGATTTGAAGAATTAATTTTTAGATTCTTGTGGTTATTTTAAGATCTATGGAGGTCACAATAAGGATCTAGACAAAAGCCATAACTATGGGGTCGTGATTGTGGGGTGATCACAACATTAAAGTATAAAGTGGGGTGATGAATTTAAATATAATTAAAGTTATGTTGATGTATGTTTTGACAAGTGATTTATATAAATCTATTACATTGTCCACTATTGAATCATGGTAAACAAAATAATAATTTGAAAATATAAAGTGGAATTATTAATAAATAAATCTAAAAAGAACATTAAATCCACATTTAGTATAGAAAAGACCCTAAAGAAATAATCATCCTTTATAAGGAAAAATATTGGAAATGGTGGGAAGTAGAAGAAAGAATTTCCTTGACAAGATTAACTTTATTAGAAAGAAACTGAAGAAACATAAACTCTTCTTCACAAACAAAAGTGAAGAGAATCTATTTTGATATTCGCTCATTGATGTTCTCATGGTGAAACTTGGAAGATATTATCTTATTAGTATTAATTTGTTTGATTAAATTATTTGATATTTTATTTTTTTCTATTTATAAGTATTAGTTTGTAAATATTTAATTAGAATATATTATTTTGTTCTTCAATTCATTAATAATTTAAGAGTTTGATATTATTTTGGAAATAATATTACATTTTTAATTACTCATTTTTTATTGGTTACAATTAATCTTGATGAACTTGTCTATTATATAAAGTTTCTAACAATATTTATATATGAAGATATTTATTTATAGGGAATCTATGAAAATAAAATGATACATAGTTTGATTTTGGAGGAATCTAAGGAATTTTAAAGATATCCATATAAAATCAAAGAATCAAAGGGAGATCCTTCTATAATAAAAGAAAGAGAAGGAGTATTTTTTTAATATAAGGATATGTCTTGCATGATATTTTATTTTATGCCTATATAGTAATTTACACATTTTTAAAATTATATGCCTATATGGCAT
>JARHVA010000437.1:62500-87500 GCA_037957365.1 Torreya grandis
AAAATATTGTATTTTCATAATCCAAATTCAATATCTTACTATTTTGACAGCATGTTATTTCTTTCCATAGGACATTCTTGTCCCTTATTGTGCACATGATACATACTTATTCAATGGATACCATCCACAGTGATTTCCTCTATATCCATATTATGGCCTTTTTGGTCTTGGTAATTTCTCTATGAGTACTAGATGTATATTGTCTTCCATGGTTACTAATTGATTAATGCATTATTATATTTATAATCTATTTTATTTGGTAGCTATCACTATTTTTTTATTATTTTCATAGTAGCTTCTGAGTCACACAACACTTCTCATAAAATTAGAATTTTCCTTTTTCTATTTATCATTTTTAAATTCGATTAATATGTTCCTCATCTATAAATATTCATATGGCCCCTATATTCACTTTCCACATTAATACTTTGGTGACAATAAATCCTTTCTATTTATTAACTTTATTTATCATTTACATTATCTCATAAATTATTATCCAAATTTAATAGAAATATAAATTTTCAATTGTCATCATAAGATTTCATGTTCCCATGTGATATGCATGAGATATAAACAAATTTCATAAGAGTTATTACCACCAACAATACCAATATTTTGATCCATGCCACTCAATATATCCTTTCCTATATCTCCTACTTGTACCATGTCGACTTAGATAACAACCTAATGGAATAAAAGTAAACCCTTACTAACTTATGTCATCATCGTTATATAGGATTATAACCCATCCAAAAACAATTTTTTATTACACATCCACCAATATCATCACATTACCTCTATGGTATGAATAGAAATAAATAAAAGTACATTAGTCAATGCTTATGAATCATAATAATATAAAATATCTCTTCTTCCATGATATAATATAATAAATTTAAAATATATAAGAGATATAGCATGATACCAATAAAAATTATATGTTTTATTTGTGGGTCCAATTTTGATTAGTAAGTAACCATATGATTAAGCCAAGGTGAGGCTAGGTGGGGCATTACATGCTTCACCCATTCAATAAACTTCAAAATTTTCATTTTTTAAATAATGATGCTATCAGCAATGGAATACAAACCATATGTGATCTATTTTTAGTGTATACCTATAAAATAATAGTAGAGATTGTTGGTTATACCAAGTGATGTATCAAAAATAATATCAATAATATCATCGATAACTGGCATAGAATATAAAAATATGTGTGAAATCGTAAAATACAATTAGAAATATGGTCAATTTAAATAATCAACATATCTTATAATAATTATAGAATATGTAATCATCAATAACCAAACTAATTATATAGAATATGCAATTGATAAAGGAGTTATAAATAAAAATATCTATCATCAAGTTACTCAAATGAAAACATTAAATCATATATATAATTAACACACCACATTGAAAGTATCAATCAATAATTATATTTTTACAAATGACACAAATAAACAATAAAAAATTCAAAGGATGGAATAATGTCACAATAGGACACGGTCCAAAAACCCACAAATGTTTTAGATCCAAGCACTAATAATGGCATGTAGTCACATGCTAAGAATAATATTTTGTATAATCGATGCTTTTAATCCCACAAGATATAATATCCTCCAAAAACACTAGTCTAGGACATAACCACCTTTCCCTTGCCCTGGCAATGTATAGAACAAAATAATAAACAAGACATTCTAGCAACTATCATAAAATGAAAGCATGCAAAAAATAAATCACAAAAACATGGCATTACTCCATTATTTTGGTAACCATATCATATAAATAAAGCATCCATTACACATGGTTAATTTAATAACTAGATCAACACAAGGAAATTTTTCACATTTGTAAGAATTAAAAATCATTAAAAAATTTTCCACATGGGGTACTTATCAACTTAGTGTAATCTAGTATTTTTACATTGGTTGGATCAACCAATCACATTTCATATTTACTCATTTACCCTAAATTTGAAATTTATGATTTCATAATAAATTAAATTATCAATCACCGATAGAAATAACACATGGAATATACACCAATATAATTATCACACACAATAAATTGATGGAAAAATGGCTCATCAAAAATCAAGTACATAATCAGAGTAGTTGTCAAACACTCAAGATCAACATACTCTTTCATAATCAAGAATATTTTTCACCTAAAATCATTATTATATCAAAAAAAAAAAATTGTGTTCACATCAAGTTATAATATTACATATTTATTCTATCTCAATAGGTATTGTGATCAAGCATGGAAGTACTCATGCCCAAATATTTTTAACAAAATCAGATAAAAACACTACTATTCATCGTTATTAGTGAATTTTATGTTATTTTTATCAAATAAATTTTATTTTAATTAATTATATAAAAACATATATGATCCCTCAATCATCACTAAAACCATGGTATATTTAATTATTATTTTTTATTCACACTTAAATTCTCAATCATGCATTATTTAATTGGTGTTCATAGAAAAGGGTAAACCTATATGGCAATTTAGCCACATAAAGTGTGAAAGTTAATAGTGATAGTGTTACAATAGTTCTATAATTTAATTAATGTAAATCAAAAATATATTAATTGCATAACTACGGATTCAATATGATGTTTCCCTAGATCACTTAATGGTCAAGGGATTGTTTTATGACTATTAATGATCTTCATATTTTCACAACAAGAAAAATCATTTCAATTCTAAAAATATGATTCTCACACAACCATAAAATTCATCAACATGTGAATTTTTTTAAATGGGAAATTATATTAAATTTTTAATAAATGGCATATAAAGGTGATAAAATCATCATGTTCATTCATATTTTTAACAACGGAAAATTTCATTGTGCCAATAATATCAATTTACCCAAGCTACCAAACATTAGGATTTTATATATCAATATCATTTCAATACTATCACACATGGATTGTGACTAAGGGGGGAGTTCACACCTCCTCACAAAAACATAAATTCAAAAAATACAACTAAATACAATGGTGGTTGACAATTGTCAACAAAGATTTATATTACTTTTAATTAAAATTATCCACACATAAATATCACCATATATTTTTATTATATTGATATATATTTTACCTAAAAAGTGCATGTCTTGTAATGAAATATCTTCTTCCAACAAGGTGAATAATTAAAAAACATCACCCATATAAAATAAATACCAATATGAATCTGAAAGTCAGGGTGTTGTAGAAAAAATAGGCCAGCTTCTAGAGGCCATAAATTTTGACTCATAGCTCCATTTGAGATCTTCCACATGATAAAAAAAACCATACCAAAAATATCATTTCTGCTCTATGTGGTTTTAATGGCCTACCCATGTTTTTAATTTTTATTGGAGGGCATACAGGATCATCTAAGAGTCTAACATTATGATTTACTGATTTTTTGGGTTTTTTTCTATTTTTAGAACCAAAAGTCAAATTTATTTAAATTTAATTCCATAGTCTAATTATAGTGTTTAGGATATTTTGGGTGATTTTTGGGCTATTTCAGGTGTTTTTAAAAATAGTCATTATTTTAGATTTTAGTTTTTATTGAATTTTCCATGTAAACTTTAATTTCTGAGTTGAGGTTTATTTAAGCATGGTTTGGGTTTTTAATTATTTAAAGCAATCGATAATAATCAATTTATGAGTATTGTTTCAAGATCTTGGCCTATTGGTAATTTTCATTTTCTTGTTAGTTTTTGGGTTCATTATCTGGTATTAGAGCATGTTCGAATCTTAGAGGAGAGAAGAATGGTGACAAGATGAGGAGGTATGTCACAGATAAATAAGACTATACAAAAACTATAGAGGCAACTTCAATAACTAATTAAAGTTATTACGAATCAATAGATAAGAGAAGGTGGTAATGAAGAAGACACAAATCATGATGAAGAAGTTCAGTAAGAACAAGAACAATAAGAGTAGCCACCATCGATGGAAGAGAGAATGGTTCAGGCTTTGAAAATAAGGAATGAAGGAATCAAGGTTGATGTTCTATATTAGGGAGGTTGTTTAAAATAAGAGGATTTGATAGATTGGATGAATAACATAGAAGACCATTAGAGAAAACAATAAGTTAAAATTTGCATGCATGAAATTGAAAGGTCATGCAATGATTTAGTGAGATCACCTATAGAAAGAGAGACAAAAGAAAGGTAAAGAGAAGATTATTATGTGGAAAAAGATGGAGACGAAGATGAGGGACAAATTTCTTCTTGTGGATTATGTATAAACCTTATATAGAAGATTTCAAAACTTAAGGCAAAAAGATCATAGTATAGAAGAGTATACTAATGAATTTTACAATCTTTCCATACGAGTGGATCATGATGAAATAGAAGAGAAAATGGTTGTAAGGTTCGTAAATGGTATGAAATTTTTTATTTAAGATAAATTAAACATGCATATAATACCTAACATGGAGGAGGCTTATCAATTAGCTTTGAAGGCAGAAGAAAAAAATAGATAGAATTTTAGGACATCTATTGGACCAAGGAGAGGTGGATCCCCTCCAATAAGGTGATGAGGTGGGTCTAATACCAATAGAGGTGGCTTTAATTCCAATATAGGTGAATCATCATGTGGTTTAAAAAGGCAAGATGATAATAGACAAGGGTTTCAATACCAACAAAGAGGAAGATAATTTTAGAGAGGAAAAGGTTACGGTGGTGTTTGAGGATGGTTTCTAAATCAACATAGATCTTATGTTTTTTATATGTGTGGAGAATAAGGGAACATATAATTTGAGTGTCCAAACTATCGAGATCAAGAAGGAGGTAAGAAGATCACCCAGAAGTAAATGTAGTTGACACTAAAATAGAAGAGCAAACTACTAAAGCTTCACTAGCTGATGTTGGAGAGAATCTCATGATAATAAGAACCATGATCACTCCAAGGAAGGATCAAGTGTAGAATAAATAAGGTAGTGATGTATGGTTTTGATCAAATATTTTTTGAACAAGATGTACTTCGGGTAGAAAGGTATTCAAAGTAATTATAGATGGTGGTAGTTATGAAAATATGGTTCTAAAGAAATGATTGAAAAACTAAATGTGAAATGTGAAAATCATCCTAACCCTTATCATATTTCATGGTTTAAGAAAGGGAATGAGGTTAAAGTAGATAAAATATGTTTAGTCAAATTTTATATAAGAAAGACTTAAAATGATGAAATATGGTGTGATGTTATTCTGATGGATGCATGCCCTGTGTTATGGGGGAGACCATGGCAATTTGACAGAAAATTAGTTCATGATGGAGAAAAGAACACATAAAATTTATGGAAAGGTGGTACAAAGCTATTTTTGTTACCTCTTAAATAAGAAGAGAAGACAGAAAGCATGCTTTGTACTAAATAATTTATCAAAGATATGAAGGTAGTAGGTTATTATGCACTAGTAACAAAGAATGAAGAAATAGAAATGGTGTCAATACCAATAAAAGTACTAAGAGTGTTAAAAGAATATATATATATATATATATATATATATATATATATATATATATATTCTTTTAACACTCTTAGTACTTTTATTGGTATTGACACCATTTCTATTTCTTCATTCTTTGTTACTAGTGCATAATAACCTACTACCTTCATATCTTTGATAAATTCTTTAGTACAAAGCATGCTTTCTGTCTTCTCTTCTTATCTAAGAGTGTTAAAAGAATATATGTGTGTGTGTGTGTGTGTGTGTGTGTGTGTGTGTGTGTGTGTGTGTGTGTGTGTGTGTGTGTGTGTGTGTGTGTGTGTGTGTGTGTGTTATGATTGATCGGTTACCAAATGGTTTACCACCAAAGAGAGATATTGAGCATCACATTGATTTGGTTCTAGGATCATCTCTACCCAATCAAGCAGCTTATAGGATGAGCCAAACAAAACATGTAGAATTAAATAAAAAGGTTACTCAATTACTAAGGAATAATGTGATAAGGGACAGCCTAAGTCTATGTGCAACACAAACATTTATAACTCCAAAAAAATATGGAGGATGGATAATGTGTGTGGATAGTAGATCAATTAATAAAATTATAAGGAAGTATAGGTTTCTTATACCTCATTTACATGATAAGATGGATGTGCTTACAGGATCAAAATATTTTACCAAGATTGATATAAGGAGTGGCTATTATTAGATTTAAATTCATGAAGGATATGAGTATAAAACTGTGTTCAAGACTAGGGATGGATTATATGAGTGGATGGTGCTACCATTCAAATTATCTAATGCACCAATTACATTTATGAGGGTGATGAATATAGTGATATGAGAATATATTGGTAAGTTTGTGGTTATTTTTTTATTATATTTTTATATTTATTAATATTAAATAAGAACACTTATATCATTTGAGAATGGTAATGGACTTGTTAAGAAAGGAGAAGTTGTATGCAAAATTGAACAAGTGCATGTTTATGCAGAATAGTTTGGTATTTTTGGGATTTGTAATTTTAGAAGATGGTGTGAAAATGGATGAAAAAAAGATAAAAGCAATTGTTGAGTGGCCTATTCCACAAAACATTATAGAGGTAAGAATTTTCCATGGTATGGCAACTTTTTATAGAAAATTTATTACATGTTTTAGTAGTATTGTGGCACCAATAACAAATTGCAAGAGAGGGAAAGAATTTATGTGGAATAGAGAAGCCATAGAAAGGTATGAGATTTTGAAGAAGAAGATTATATAAAGAAAAATTTTAGCATTACCAAATTTTAACAAAGTATTTGAGGTTGATTGTGATTCTTCATTTGTGGAAATTGGTATTGTGCTGTGTCAAGAAGAAAAGCCAATAACATATTTTAGTGATAAATTGAATGAGGTAAGAACAAATTATTCTACTTATAATGTTGAGATTTATGCAATTGTACAAGAATTAAGAAATTGGAGGCATTATCTAGTGCATATTGAGTTTATACTATTTACAAATCATGAGGCTTTGAAGTATGTGAATACATAAAAAAAGCTAAATAGTAGGCATGCAAAGTGGGTTTCTTTCTTTCATGGATATAATTTTGTGTTAAACCATAAATTAGGAAAATAGAATCAGGTAGCTGATGCATTGAGCAGGAGGGTAGCATTATTAACTAATATGGTGAGTGAATTAGTTGGATTTGAAGATATTAAAGAATTATATAACACTGATCCATATTTTAGTAAGGTAGTTGAGAAGTGCAGGAATTCATTAACAAGTCATAAAAATGTTATTCATGATGAATATCTTATTCAAGAAGGTTATCTCTTCATAGGGAAACAATTATACATTCTAGTTGGGTCTCTACAAGATAATATAATAAGAGAATTACATAGTGGTGGTTTGGTTAGACATTTTGGTAAGATGAAGACAATAGCTTTGGTGGAGGAAAAGTATTTTTGGCCAAAGATGAAGAGAGATGTGGAAAGGTATGTTTCAAGTTGTAGAATATGCCAGGTGGATAAAGGTCAAGCACAAAATACTAAACTTTACATGGCATTACAAGTTCTAAGAGGGCCATGGATAAATTTGAGTATCGATTTTGTGTTGGGATTGCCAAACACACAGGGAGGTAATAATTAAATTTTTCTTGTCATAAACAAATTGTATAAAATGGTTCATTTTATTGCACATAAGAAAACAAATGATGCCACTAGAGTTACAAAATTATTTTTTATGGATATTGTGAGATTTCTTGGTGTTCCAAAAACTATTACTTTTGATAGGGATAAAAAATTCTTAAGTCATTTTTGGAGGAATTTGTGGAAGAAGATGGGCAGTAAGCTACAATTTAGTAGTGCATATAACCCACAAAAGGATGGATAAAAAGAAGTTTGAATAGGAGCTTGGAAAATTTATTTAGATGCATTGTAGGAGAGAATTCAATGTAATGGGACTTAGCTTTACCATAAGTTGAGTTTGCATATAACAGTTCAGTGAATAGATCAACAAGAAAGTCACATTTTCAAATTGTTTATGGGAGAAATCCTATCAGTATTTTATACTTGGTACAATTGCCAATTGTGGATCGAATTAGTGATGATGTAGAAATGTTTACAGAGCATATGAAATAGTTGAAAGGAGTTAGAATAAAGTTATAAAAAAGTAATGATATATATAAAGAAAAAGTAGATGTCAAAATAATATATAAGTTATTTTAAGAAGGATATTTGGTAGTGGTTTACTTGAAAAAATAGAGATTTACAAAAGGCAAATAAAATAAATTGAAGTAAGAAAAAATTGGACCATGCAGAATTGTGATGAAAATCAATGATAATGCCTCTGAGGTAAGTTTACTAATTTTTTTTGAATATATATAGTATTTAATGTTTTATATTTATATGAATTACATGGATAATATGGTGAAGATGATAAATATTTAGTAAATTGGGAGCAACAATTTCCAAAGAAGAAGAAATAAAAACTAGTGCTGGTTTTGGATATGAAGACAATAAGCACAAGGAAAGGGAATTATAACAGGGATTTGGTACAGTGAGAAGGATTGCAGTAAGAAGAAAACACTTGGATTATAGAATGGAAGCTGAAAAATATTGACAAAGACAAATGGAAGTAGTACAATCAGGACAACTCGTAGGAACTAAGTTATTTTCAACTAGAGGAGAATGATGCAAAAACAATTGGCCAACTTTTAGAGGCCATAACTTTTGACTCATAGCTCTGTTTGAGCTCTTCCATACACAAAAACAACTGTATCAAAAAGGATTTTTCTTCCCTAGGTATTTCTAACACCTACCCATGTTCTTGATATTTTTTTGGATGTTGTATAGGATCATCTAAGGGTCCAATATTATGATTTAATGAATTTGTAGGTTTTTTCTATTTTTAAAAAGTGTATATTTTTAGAACCAGAAGTCAAATTCAGTTGAATTTCATCCCATAGTCTAATTATAGTTTTTAGGATATTTTTGGTGATTTTGGGTTATTTTAGGTGTTTTTAAAAATAGGCATTTTTTAGATACTAATCTTTTTTTAATTTTGCATGTAAACTCTAATTTTTGAGTTGAGGCTTATTTAAGCATGGTTTGGGTTTGTAATTATTTAAAATAATCAATAAGAATCAATTTTTGAGTATTGTTTCAAGATCATGGCCTATTTGTAATTTTATTATTCTTGTTAGTTTGTGGGTTCATTACTATCCCAATGTGTATAAGGGCTTCAAATCCATTTAAAAAGTGTAATACAAAAAAAGAATAAAAAAATTTAGTTTATTAAATACTTGGAAATGTAGGAGTATAAATGCATGAGTAAGTACAGGAAGCTTAGGGGTCAAAAAGTGCATTTTTTTGGGTTCCAAAATGTAAATTAAGCATAAATGCTTATCTAGTTTTAAATTAATGTATACACATTATTTATACTAGGCTCAGTAATATCAAGCACAAAATGAATACATGTTATTATTAACATCTTTAAAAATGTTGAAACATTTGATTTCATTCTTAATAATTTTCATTGCATACAAATAATACTATGACCCTCAAACCTACACTCATGTTTTAAGCATTTACACTCCTACCTTGACAAACTCTATTAAACTCTCCTTAGAATATCTTTTAGTGAGACGATCAACAATGCCACATAAGAGGAGAGGTAAATAAACTACTTTTATACCAATTAACACCAAATTTTATTTTTGTTTATTTGTATTTATTTTTGATAAAACCATTTATTTTTTAGTTTGCATAGTGTATCAATATCATTCACATGCAAAACCAATAGTGGGAATCTAAATGGAATGTAAAATTTACAAAATCCTCCTAACTCTTCTAACCCTCTTATAATTCAACCAGACCTCCTAGGTAGTTAGGAGGATTTTGTTGCATACATATAAAATAAAATATAGATTGAAGAGATAATTAACATAATGAGGTACCTTGTTCAACCAACATCCACCATATTTTTTTGGAATATACATTATATCCATTATTAGGAGAAAATGAGTTTAAAAAAACTAAATTAACAAATGGGTAGGTTATAGCTCAAACAGATATAGGTTTTTCTATGCTAACAAATGTTAAATAGCTAGTTCGAAACATAAATAAATAATAAAAGATAAAATGTGTGTAATATTAATTGATTCAACAACTAGTGCACCACCTTTATTATCTTAAAAATGACTCCCAATCCATTTGTAGCACCAATATTTTATAAGATACAAATTTTGGAACTGATAGTGGATAGTGTTGTTTTAATCACCTGGTAACAAGCATGGGGTTCATTTGTAATTTTTGAGAAAGATCTATTACAAGTTTATCCTCAATGAAAATCATAATTACATTGATCACTCATGGTTTTGGAGTGGAGGATAGTGCTCAATGCATGATAGACAAGATGCATGTCTTACATCTGATCACCATGTGAGAGTTTCTATCCAAAAACCACATTAGCCTCAGACAATCCCATCTATAGTGAAGGAGGATATAGATATTAAAACTTTGCATGAACATAAGGTGCTTACTCACACCCTCATTCTACATAAGATTAAACTTTCCCGCATTGGTATTAGAGAGGGTGCACATTAGGGATGTTCCAACTAGTGTTGATCCCTAATCACACCATTATAGATCTTGTCATGTTGTATGTATTAGTCCTTCAAATAAGGTGTACTATGTAATATAACCCTATTTATGGTGGTTATTTTAGGCAACTAGATTATATGGTTTAGAATGAGTAATTTTTAACACATACATTTGGTTTGGATGCGTTGATTACACTTGTACAACTTCTATATCTTATATATTAAAATTTTTACATGTCATCAACTAAAAATCATTTATTTTGTTTAGTCGATGACAATAATGGAGGATCCTTTTTATATACAAGTGAGATTAGACATAGACATTGAGTACATACAAAATTTAAACTTATATAGCATCTTAATATTTTATACTTGATAAATATAAATTGGGGATCTACTCTTCAATTTTAGACCTTCACGATACTGAAAGGCTTGCATTCATCATCTCATTGTGCCTAAATGCTTATCTGATGGTCCAAACCTATCATTCTGATGACCTAGACCACATTTTCACTACATACATCACTAGCACATAAAGAACAATATATGATTAAAAAACTACTAAAATCTGCATATAAATGATTAAACATGATCACTTGACCATTATTAATTTATTTCCAGTCATTTAAAACAAGACCAAATTGATGACTAAGCCATTTTTATTCATTTATTAGTTTTTTTGATTGATCAATTTGGTAATATATTTAGACATTAATTTAATCATTGATTATTGTTAACTAGTCATTTATTTAGTCATGAAAGTCATTTATTTATTCATTATAATCATTAATTTCCATCAATTAGTAGAATATTTAATCATTTTTATTCATTGATTTCCATCCATTGGTAGTATATTTAGTTATTTATTTTAACTGATTTCTCTCTATTGTAGTATATTTAGTCATTTTAATCATTATTTGTCGTTCACTCATGCATATTAGTTGCCCCATATAAATTCATTTATGTTTATGATCACCTCAAATGACTTAGAGTTTGTTAAAATGTAATTAATGTATGATACTTGACTTGTTACCTTGTACAACAACAATGTAGCCCATAATAACTCATCCTTCAAAACAAAATTCATTTCCATATTTATATATATTTTGACCAAAATTATTATGCTATATATATATATATATATATATATATATATATATATATATATATATATATGTATCCTAGAAATATATATTACCATTTAAAACCTGAATACATATAATAAATAAATAAGTATACTATATATAATTTTTATACTTTTAATAATATATAAATTAATTATTAAGACTAATAAAAATACATATATACATATATTATCTATATAAATAGATAAAAAAAAAATTATTTAGACTAATAAAAAATAATAATAAATTAATTAAAAATATTTATAAATAAATAAGATGGGGGAAGGGGAGCTCAGTAAGTCAGCCACCCCACCCCAATAGATTCCAGAAAGGACTATCGTTGATGGCAAGGTCATAGCTCTGCAACAACCCATGGACCCTATAACTTTTTTTATTAAAGAAAAAATATACAATAAAATAAAATATTCAAAAGCATTTTTTTATTAAACAAAAATAAAATAAAATAATATGTTTAAAAAATAAAAAATTAAAAAAAAATTATAAAACATTATGTTATATATAATTTGTTATGAACTCAGGTATTTTTATTTTAGATATATATATATATATATATATATATATATATATATATATATATATATATATATTTGATTTTGATAATCAAATATATATAAATAATATGGATTTATTATGGAAAATAAAAGTAATAATTTTTTTAAAATAAAGTAAGAAAATACATTTACATTGAGGTTATACATGCAAGCAATATGATTTTCATATTGGAGTGAATTATTTTGAGCTTCCTCCAAAGTTTGAACCTACAAAGTAAAAAATGAGAAATGGGTTTGAAAAAAATAATTTTTATTTGGGTTATAAGGAAATTTAGGGTTTTCTAAGAATACCTAGATCTTAGGGTTTAGATTAGTTCATTCATGTGGCTCTCACTTATTCCTCCACTTTGCAAGTGGGACCACTTACAAATGGGAGGGAAAAAACTTTTGACTTTAAAATTTAAATTAATGAGAAATGGGTTTGAAAAAAATAATTTTTATTTGGGTTATAAGGAAATTTAGGGTTTTCTAAGAATACTTAGATCTTAGGGTTTAGATTAGTTCATTCATGTGGCTCTCACTTATTCCTCCACTAGCAAGTGGGACCACTTACAAATGGGAGGGAGAAAACTTTTGACTTTAAAATTAAAATATAAAGTTAAAGTTAATTAAATTTATTCTTTGTGATTTACCTGAAATTAATAAATGATTTTAATTTATCTTTATAAATTAATTATTTTCTATAGACTTGTAAAAGTTAATAATTAACTATTGAAAAAAATGGTTGAAATATATTTTATTTAATTATTTCATAGTAACCCTCCTACATTAACAATTAAATAACATTTTTTTATTTAATTCTTAGAGGTAAATAATATTTAATTATTAACGGTAAATATTTTTATTTTTATGTTAAGTTTGAAATTAATTATTATCAATTAGTATATTAAAGTTATTTTTGGATTTAGTTATTTGGAATTATTTATTTTATTTGGATGGATAAATTTTTATAAGTTAAAATAATTAACCATCTTCATTGATTTTTATAACATGTCTTTTAATTATTTGGTTGGAATTTATAATTATTAAAGTCTAATTAAATATTTTAACACACTTAATGACACATTGATAGTCAAATTTATACTGTAATGTAATTATTATTAATTTATTTAAAGTAATGTAAATATTATTGAAGTATTTGGAAATAAATATTTTTTATTGCTTAGCGTATCATTTATAAAATTGGGTTTTCGATGTTCACTTAATTTATTTGTTTAGTTAGCAAAATTTTAATAGCAAATCAAAACCAGTTTGACATAGTGGCAGATGGACATAGTCTAGTTGTGTGTATAATATAGTCTTAGTAATAGAAATACATATGGATGGGCGGCCCCATTTTTCTATTTTGGTAGATCTGGCTTGAGAGAAATAAGCAAATTTTCTGAGGGGTATGGGTCATGGTGCAGCAAGTATGGCAGAAAATAGTGGGGATGATCCAAGAAACCGTCCAAGCAAAGAGCACGATTTGCCTTCCTTTGACCAAACAAGACGCTCAGGTAGTGGCGTGACTTGGATTTCAGTAGTTAACTAGTAAGTCAGCGTGTGTCAGGAGGAGCAAGCAGGTCAAGGAGCAGATTCTCAGGACTGGTCAGTGGCAATGCCCCCTGGTGGGATTCTCAAGATCAATATAGATGGTTCCTCCAGAGGTAATCTGGGACCTGCGAGTACTGGAGGGATAGGAAGGGATTTTGAAGGTACGGTGATTTTTATTTTTGTGGTTCTTGAGGGGCTGCAAACCATTAACATGATGGAAGGTCAGGCCATTCTTTATGCCCTTGAGAAGGCCCAGGCATTAGGTTGGCGTAGGATTATCTGTGAATTAGTCTCTCAAGTCTTGATTAACCTGCTCATTAAGAGGAAAGTGGTGTATGTCAATTGGTAACTATCTTGGATTGTGTAACAGTTTTTGTGGATTTGCTCACATTCCATGAGAATGGAATAGGGTAGCGAATATTTTGGGTGAATGGGCATCTGACCATTTGGATGGTGGAAACATTGAGGATTGGGGGTCTCTCTCCCTGATGTTGTGTTTTGATTTGGAAATAATTCTGGAGGCTAATAAGGAGGTTCATAATATTGTCTAGTTGGGTGTGTGCCTATTTTTTCAGTTTTTGCTACTTTCTTCTGGGGGTTTCTACCCCCCCCCCCGTTCTTCTTGTAATGCTCTTTTCTTATTAATATTATTTTTACCCCTTTTTATTTTTATTTAAAAAAAAAAATAGATCTCTGCATCCATGAACTACATCTCTAAACACCTTTTTAACTACCCACTTTAATATCATATTGTCTAATTTTTATTTGTGTGACTAATTATATTATTATGTTTTTTATTCGACAATCAAATTAATCATTTCTTTAGTCATTTATATATGTGTTACAAAAAATTAGTGGAATTTATTCATTTTTCATTCTCATGACTAAAATTTTTAATCACGTAGTCATTTATTTGAAAAATTCAACTAGTGAATCTTAATACTTGATATATCTACTTTACTATTAGTTACAGATCCTTAGTAGTTATCTATCGTACAAGAGACTATCATCGTTATAGGGACACTAGCATCAAGGCTAGTGTCTATATTTTTAATTTAATTTTTTTAGCACAACATTCATCCAAATTTTAAATGTTTTGAAATATATGGGTCGACCTATTTGTCTTATTGAACCCTCCCAAGAGATATTTTCAAAATTTGTGATATAAATACAAATCAAATCCTTATCATTATTCATACAGAGAATACAAATTCATCACCTATTGAATCAGATTTATAGATTATCATGGTGGATAACTTTCTAGGCCTATGGTAGTAGGTTAAAAAGAAGAAAGGTAAAAAAATAAGAATCAAAGAAAATATGGGATATATTTCCTACTAATTGGAGAGCCCTTAGTATTTTTGTAAATGAAATTATTTCCTTTTTGCTTACCTATTATCGATATCACCACTTTATTTAGTGTCGACACTTCCCTTGTTTTGGGGCTTATGATTTTGTCACATTCTATATTGTTTCTTCCTCGTGTAGGTGAAGGGATTTGATTTTTTCCTTTGGTTAGGATGTACTCATCCATTTCTTGTCATTTTTATCCTTTGGAATTTTTTTACATCTATATGATTTAATTTCAAGTTTTAATTAATATGATGTTATAATTTTTTTTGAAGGAAAAAAATAAACCTTTTGGGTTGATAAGATGAAATAATTAAAATTAATAAAAAAAATAGTTACATTTTTTAATGCCTAATCAAAGGGTTATTATGTTTTGGTATCAAATCTTTAACTTAGACACTCATCCTACTGTGTTAATTCACATTTCCAAGACACATAGTGTAAGAAGACATTTTTTTAGCTATAATCTAGTGAAGTTAAAAAATTGAGAGACTTTAGAGTAAATGAATAATTTGTGTGTGAGGAAAATAGTGAGAATAAGACTTAAATATAACCTCTAGGTCATTTTTTAAAATAAAATGTGTTTACATATAAATTATCAAAGTTCATATTTAATATGATCTTATCATGTGTGGAGTACTAGGATAAATGAGGAATTTGAAAAGTAAAATGTAGAATGAAAATAGACCTAGGTTATTTGTGAATCACCAATCATCTCAAGTGATGAATATTGATGGATGATCTCAAGAAGAATTTTTTAATACAAAAAAAAAGGAATATTTAAAATAATTAAGACATATAGTTGGATGTGTGAGTGAGATATCAACTCATATAAGTGGTATGGAGCATCTATATGATACATTAACCCACACACGCTTTTTGGAGATCAGTAAGTTAGGAAAACCTGATGGATGAGTGGTGGAATAGCATCATGAGTACTAAGTGACATGGGAAATACAAATTAAAGTTAGAATCACTTATCATTAGTAAGTTTGGAATACAATAATTGCAGCTTGTTGATCTAGTCTTATGCCCATAATCATGTATAGGAGGGAATGTTTTATTCCTTAATTTATTTATAATTTTGAAATGTATCATTTCCATTTCCTATTTATATTCATAATTTCATAGAGATATGTGGAGTATCTGTAGTATAGCATACACACATTGTCCTTTTGGATATTCTCTAACACCTTCCTCAAGAAACGAGAAACCACTGTCTAGGTAGGAGAGATGTGCAAGGGATTAAAGACGATATTTGGAACTTTCATTACCAAATTTATATATTTAATAATGATTTACTATGTTTGGTATGATCATAAAAATGAGAAAACTTGTTTAGCATGTGTATTTATTGTAAACATATATTATAATAAAGGAAACTCAAACCGATTCTTACAGAGGAAGGGAAATAATGTTATCTATCTAAAGTATAAATTGATTTTGTTATTTTATGGTTGAATATTAACATTTTTTCCATTTATATGAATTCCATTGAAAATGATGAATCCAATTTTTATCAAATTTTATTCCAAATGTAATTCTTGATCAACAAAATAGTTGAACATTTTGGAGAAATTCATCTCATACATTTTTATTTAACTTAATAGACATTATTAAGTTGACTAATCCATTAGGATGATGTATTTTTCAATGATTTAGGGTGTAACATCCCATTTTTTCTATGCTAGGATGGAGTTTGTGTATCTATTATTAAGAATTATAAAACATAATTAATAATGACTGGTTTATGTGCAATCAGGGATTCATTTTTTATATATAATTTCACTTCAGTCAAATGATGTCTTTATTTTTTGTACTTATGTGATAAAACTAAGATAGATAGATAGATATTATAAAATTATGTGAAATAACTGTTACTTATCATGGTTTATAACTTCATATCATGTTTTAGATTATGGTAAAAGGAGGTTTTGAAGGGACCCCGAAACCCTATAACAGAATCAAAAAAGATAAAACATTAACCACCACCAGAAAAAGCAGTGCTAAAACCTACTGAAGAGCAGCATCAAAATCAGGTTTTATAGGCACCTGAAACCACAAACATAGCCCAGTAAAAGTACCCAGGTTTTACAAGGACCTGGAACCTCAAATAAAGTTTTAGACCAAGAATCAAGGAATAGGACCAAAAACAAGAACCATTTACAACAACTAGCAATAAGGACCTGAACAAGAACAAAACCAACAAAGAAGACCCTAGGCTTCTATTACAATTCCATGATCATCTTAACAGCCTCCTTCCCAATCGTAGCAGTATCCTAGATGGAGTTAGCAGCCGAAGTAGCAATATCTTGCAAGGCTTTCTTCCTCAAACTCTACCTTGTCCTCTTACTTAGACCCTCCAAGGATATATTTTCTTCATTTGCTCTTTTACCAAGGCTAGCTGCATCAGCACAGATGCTTGATGTTACCTACTCCATCTTTGTTCTACTTTCCTTGATGAGCATTTTAAGATTATACTCATGATCTTTAAGTCTTTGTTGGGATATCTCTCATTTGCACCTCTAAGTGGTTGATTATGGTCCGATCAACATCCTGATTGTGTTGCATTGTTTCCACTTTCTTCTTCAGCTCCATTATTTCATTATAGATCCAAGAATCAACTTGGAGAATAGAGTTAGCCTTGAACTTGGTATAATGGAGGAAGGAAAGCTTGGTTTCCCTCTACAGAGAGTCATAAATGTCTTATGCAATCTCGTGTGGAGGGGAATCAACCTTTTCAATTTGTTCTTCCCTATCCATCAGTTCCTCCTCTCTGGTCTCAACAGGGTCTTCATGCTTAACAGGGTCCTCCTTTTCTTGTCCCCCAGTCTCCATAGTAGGAGTAGAAGCCAAAACCATGTGATCTTCCTCTCTCATAGAAACTAGATCATCAGTTAAGATATCTTGGTCTTTAACACCTCCCTTGGACACAGTTTGATTACCCTCATTGTCAGAATTGCTCTATTCTGAGTTTCCCTCAGTTGTATCCTCTTCATTCCCTTTCTCAATTTTTCCTTTAGTTTCCAGATATCTATCCAAATTGGAGCTGAACTCCCCAACATCCATCCCTTCCTCTTCCTTCAGGACATCCTTCTCAGAGCTTTCAGTACTCTCTGACTCAAAATCCTCTTCTACAGTTTGTTTTTGAGAACTAGAGGGTTTTGGTTTTACCTTTTCTATCCCTTTAATATTCTCATCCTTCTTACACTTTTTGGACTGAGAACCCTTATGTTTGTCAGAAGAAGGAGTCGATGCTATGGATTTATTTTTACAAAAACCCTCTATGAGAAGTATCAGACCTTCATGTAAAATGGGGCGAGACTCCTTCTTCCTATGGGCATACAAGCTTTGAAGCAACGAAAAACGTAGATAGAAAGGGAAAGAAATTATATCCTTGTGCCTAAAGTGGTTGAGAAAAACAAAATGAAATTTGTGAACTCTTTTATTCCTACCATCAAGGATAAATTACTCACATATACAACATAACACATCTCACCAAATTCCTTTTATCTATTCCACATCAAAGAAGTATCCATTCTTTTCCAGTTGCTTCTCCTCTGCATCCGTCTTCAAAAAATTTTTGTAGGCCACATTGGAGATACTGGTCTATTTTGAGAACTTTATACCACCCATGGGAAGCCTCGTGACCTTAGCAATGAAGTCCTCAGTAAGCTTCACAGTGACTCCATGGAGAGTAACTCTATCATCAACCCAATTTTTAAAGAAGGTGGTAGTGACATGGGGTTTAAAGCCATGCAAACGCTATAGATAAATGATCACCTTCCCTTTCTGTAGAATCTTCCATACGTCCTATCTATCCTTCCAGTCATCATATTTTTGGGCTCTTGCTTCCACGGTTCACCCTTCATATTGCCAAGAAAACAAAAAACTAGAAGCACCCAAACACAGAAGGCAAAAAGTTTGAAATGGAACCAGTTATTTGTTACTTGAAATGGAGTTTTCCTTTTTGATGACACATGCAATGACCACATTACATTCTCATGAATGTACCTCCTCAGATAAGGTAATCTATCAGCCATAAGGCCACTCCACCAAATCATTAAATTGATAATCCAAGAAAATCTTTCCCACTTTGGAATGAATGGCATCATAATTAATAACCGCTTTAAGATCAACATGATTATTTAATTCATCAAGCCACCTCACCTTATTCCCCATTTGAACAGCATGATTGGCTATCCAGTCAACGACCCCATTGGCCTCTCGATATGTATGGGATATGGCCACTTTTTCAAATTTTTGAATTAAGGCTTTGATTTTCATTTCTTTTATCCCTCTCGGGGATTGAGACAAGGTGATCCTTTATCCCCCACCCCTTTTGTTATTATGGTTGATTTCTTGGGGAGATATATTGGGGACTTGGTCCATAGAGGTTTATTTAAGGGATTACAACCTTCTTCCCATCATCTAATTTGTTCTCATGGACAATTTGTTGATGACACCATCTTTATGGGTAAGGCTAAAGTCAAGGAAGCCAAAATTTTGAAGCAAGCTATTAACTTATATTCTTCTACCTCTGGTCAATTGGTTAACTGGAATAAAAGTGTTGTGTTCTTTATCAACACCCCTATCTAGAGACAAAATAAAATTGCTAAAATCCTTGGATGTTCTATATGATCTCTCCCCTCTTCTTACTTGGGTCTTCCTCTTGGCCTCAAGGTCCCTGATGCCTTCTGGGAAGATCTTATTAACAAATTTAGCAAGAAACTTGCGGGATGGAAAGGAAATATTTTAAGCCAGGCAGGTAAATTAACTCTTCTCAAAGCTTGTCTTCAAAGCATACCTACTTATGCTTTAAGTCTCTTTAGAATTCCTATTAAATTTGTTAAGTCTATTGAAAAAATTCAAATAAATTTTCTATGGACTGGTATTGAGGAAAAAAGGAGAATGCCTTTAATTTCTTGGGATCATGTTTGTAAACCTCTCAATGAAGGGGGATTGGGAATTAGGAAAATCAAAAGTATGAATAAATCTCTTTTAGCCAAACTAGGTTGGAGAGTTTACCATGACAACAAAGAGTGGAGTACCATATGGAAACATAAGTACCTCTGCAATGCTAAATCCCTTCCTGATTTCTTCTCTTCTCCTGATGTTATTCATCCTTCCATATGGGGGGCTGTTCAGGGGACCAAGAAAACTCTAGGAAAAGGATGTTCCTTGAAAATTGGTAATGGGCTTAAGGTGAAATTTTGGGATGATGTCTGGTTAAAGGATCATCCCTTGATTGGAGATTTTCATGACAAGGATTTAGTTGACCGATGCAAGTAGAGATATGGCATATTGGTTAGTTATTATTGGCAGAATAATTCCTAGGTGAATTTAATAGATGTTGATCAAGGCTTCAGTAACATCCAATTATCTCTCAATGTTGTCCCTCTTTATCCTTATATTGAGGATGAGATTATTTGGCATGCTGACCCTAGTGGCCAATTTAAAGTCTCTACTATCTTCGATTCAAAGGAAAAGGGTAATCAACCTTTTTGGTCTCATGCCTGGATTAAGGGGCTCACCCCCAAAATTAATATCTTCTTTTGGAATCTGCTTCAAAATAAAATTTTGACCCTTGACAATTTGAAAAAAAGAGGTATAAATGTGGTTAATAGGTGTATTTTATGTAAAAATGGACTTGAAGATAGAGACCATATGTTTTTGAATTGATCTTACACCCAGCAAGTTTGGACTGAGATTCTTAGTTTTTGGGGTATAACATGGGTCCATCAAAACAATGTGGAACTTTCTTTTAAAAGCTGGTGCTGCCCCTCTAAGGATCCTGATGCTCATTTTCTTTGGAAACTAACTCTCCCTCATCTCTAGTGGGGTATCTGGAAAGAAAGAAACAATAGAATATTCGGGAGTAAAGAACTTCCATAATGGGTGCTTGGTTAGAATATCATTAGAGCCATCAAGGAGAACTTTAAATCCAAGAGGAATTCTGATCAAACCTTCCAATTCGATAACCCTTTACGATCTGAAGGGTCTAATCTGAAAACTGATAATCCAAGATCAATCATAAAATGGTATGTTCCTCCTAATGGATGTATCAAAGGGAACTTTGATGGAGCAGCTAAGGGAAATCTGGGAAGAGCGGGATGTGGAGGGGTCTTGAGAGATCATGTGGGAAATGTAATTGATGATATCGTTGTCCCAATTAGTAATTCAAATAGCCATATTTCTAAAGCTAATGTAGCCCTCTACACTATTAAATTAGCTATTGATTTGGGGTATTCCAAATTATGGTTGGAAGGTGATTCTCTGAATATTATTAACACCCTAAATAATAACTTCATATCATGTTATTATGATATCACAACCTAGATAATTGTTGTACGTTCAATTGTCTATGATATAGAGAAAGCTTATATATATGAGGGAGAGAATCATCAAAGAGGAGAATATAAATGTAGAGTATGTGGAAGAGAGAGATAATACCATGGAATGAGGAGTAATCATGACTATTAGGAATTATTATTTTATTATTTTGGCACATGTAATAGCATTTAGGCAAGTGACTTTATAGCTTTGCTTTGTATTTTGGATTACGCTATAGCTATAGGTGTATTAGTTAGGACTTATAAGATTCTTATCAATTTATGTAGTATTATGTGAAATAATTATTCAAATTTGTTATATAAATGCCTTACATTCCAATTTTGGAGTCTACATAAATAATGGTAAAAGCATTTGGTCAACAAGTATTGTCGATAGGTTTCATCTCATTTTGTGACTGTAAATTAATAGGTCCTCAAGCCAATGGTTCATTGTAATTAAAATATAAAGAATTTTTTTTCAACATGTGGTTTTCTAAATTGGTCACAAATCAAACTTTTAAGATTGACTTTCAAGGTTATCTTTTTGACATGGAATCTAGCAAGTAGATTTTTAGATACAAATGATACATGCCCACCTGTTGAGGTTGCTTGGTACCATTTAGAAGTCTTTGATACTGAAACACTTTGTGTCATTTTAGTTGTTTGACTTCCTTGTAATACAATTTTATATCATAAATTATGCAACTTTTATAAGGCAACATGATTTCATTGAAATTAAAAAAATGGTGCTTAAATTATAACGTTTAAATTAGAGTAAATATGAGAATTGAGGTTAAAGGCATGGAAATTAGTGACACTGAGATTATAATGATGAAATGGTCAATAAGTGATGAATGACATAACCTTGACATTGAAATCATGTGATTAATTGAGGCATTGGAAATGTGGTTTTTTTTCAATTGGTTTCTACCACAAGCCTCTTTCTTTTAAGTAAGAACAACCCTAAGCTTTGGAAAAATACAAATATATTTTAATTATTCGACATCTAAGTAACCTGAATGAAGGTCATTAATAATATTGAAATTTATTTTTAATAAATCAATCAAAATATGTGGAAATATCTAAAATAATGTTTTTAATTTTAAAAAATAATAATTATTTGGTACAAGCTGTGGCCATAGTAAGTGGATAGGAATGCACTATTCTCCTATCTACCTAGTATAGACTTGTCTAAAATTATTAGGACACTTTTAATATTTTGAGGATAGTGTAAAGGTATTTTTAGATATCTTGAACATTAGATATTAATTTTTTTTTTTACAATAATGACATCAAATAAAAGGGTCAAGCCCACATATAGTTAAATGTATTAATAGAATGGTTAATAAAACATATTTTTGTGAAATCCATATAGTTTATAATATGTCAATAATTAACTTTTTCAAATACATATGACAATATTTATATGTCTATATCACTATATATTTATTTGATATTATTTCACATTTATCTTAAATATATTTTAATGAAAAAAATGAAGTATATATTTTTCTAAATTTAGAGGTGTGGAATTTTATTGTATATTGATAATAAACTATATAAAATTTGCAGCCATATGAATAATTTAAATAACTTCTTATGAAATAAATAATGTAAATTACAATGGATCATAATTGGTATTTGGGTACATGTATTCCTTACCTAGTAATTAAGGACATCTTTTATTTACATTTGCTAGCATGACTAAATCCTTTTGCATGTATCTCTCATTATCATACATAGAACATCTATATAGAATTGTTAGTGGAACTAAGTTATTATAGTTGATCATATTCAGACTCTCCCACCAAAATACTTGTGATGATATTTATGTGTCTATATTATATATTTATTTTATATTTATTTTTAAATATATTTTACTTTAAAAAGTGAAGAAATATTTTGCTAAATTTAGGTGTGAATGATTTTGGTATATTATTAATAAACCTTATAAAATTTGAATCCATGTGAGCTATTTAAATAAATTACTATGAAATAAATATGATTAAATGACAATGGATCATCATTGATATTTGGGTAGATGTATTACTTACCTAGTAATATTTTATTTGTGTTTGATAACATGATTGTATCCTTTTGAATGTATCTCTCATTCTCATACATAGATTTTCTATATAGAATTGTTATTGTCACTAAGTCATTATAGTTGACCATATTCCCACTCTCCTACCCAAGTCTATAAGTTCATGGTTTGTGGATCCTTTTTTTTTAATCATATATTACGTGGCAAATTAAATATGCCCTGTAGACACATACAATGAATGAAAATTTACAAACCATAAATTTGGTATGTGTAAATTCAAATAAACCGTAAATATTTATAAGATACATTATAATACTAGCATTTAAAATGTGTTAATTTGACACTATATTAACTTAACTATAGGTTGTGACTATCTAAAAGCTTGGTTGTATTTTTAAACTTCAATTATGAAATTTATTATGAAATTTTTATAACTATGTCAAAGATTGCTTTAAATTTTAAAGCTTGTAACCTTCGTACAATTTTGTGAATCTCAATCCAAAAATGGTAAAAAAATAAATCATTCATTGACATATAACTGGTATTATAATTATATTATTTGTTATTTCATATTTCTTATTAAATGAAACATTTACGTACTGGAAAAGTTATTTTTCAATTTGTATACATTATTTTAAAGTCTTTTTTCTAAAAAATACTATTTTATCTTTATTGGTAGAATATGATTTATAAGAACTTTAATGTTTCATAATTAAATATAAAATTTCATTATAAATTTAAAAATCAAATTCTAATATATTTGTAATATAAAATTTATTTAAAATATAAAATTATTATTTTATTTCATTACATATATATGACAAATATTATGGGATAAAAATTTATCAAATTTTATCTTTTCATATTTTTATTTATAAATGTTGAATAATTAATTTATGAATTGTACATTATTATTCAAATAGTATATTTCATTGAAACACCTTTTTTACCCAAACTAGTTTCTCTATTATAATTTCTTGATTTAAATGCTTAGTCGAACCATGATTAAGATTTTAAGAATTAATTATAATATTTTTGTGGTTATTTTAAGATCTATGTGGGTCACATTAATGATCTGAACAAAAATCATGACCTCATAACTATGGGGTTGTGATTGTGGCGTGATGACAATGTTAAAGTATAAAGTGGCATGATGAATTTACATATAATTAAATTTATTGTGATGCAGGTTTTGACAAGTGATTGATATACATGTATTACATTGTCCACTATTGAATCATGGTAAACAAATAACAATTTGAAAATATAAAGTTGAATTATTAATTAAATAAATCCAAAATGCACATTAGATCCACATTTAATATAGAAAAGGCCCTAAGGAAATAATCATCCTTTATAAGAAAAAATATTTTAAATGGTGGGAAGTGGAACAAAGAATTTCATTCACAAGGTTAACTTCATAAGAAAGAAACTAAAGACACATAAACTCTTCTTCATAAACAAAAGTGAAGAGAAACTATTTTGAGATTCACTCATTGATGTTTTCATGG